>BMAC01000113.1:386656-426580 GCA_014905375.1 Phtheirospermum japonicum
TTTTTTCATCTTGGTAATAGTCTTGAATCTGCTTCATATGTTTTCTGTGCTTTGATGTATACTAATTTGATACCTATYGTGATTTGTGTTATTTGAAATCAGTTATAAGTTATTATGTTATAACAATTGTACATATATAGTACATGACATTGTTAAGTTTCAAGATTGGCAAATATTTCATAACGTGCAACTTTCCTTTTTTATTGAGATTCATATGTATTAGATTTACTTTGATCTAAAAGTCTGGTATTGTTTATATGTATTTCATTCTTTATAGAGTCACCATTTTTTATTTTAGATTCATCTGATTGGGCAGAGACATTACAATTCTTAGTTTACAGTTAACTTACCTTTGCCTAAAAATTGGGATTACATAGTTGGATATAAATGTCAAATGTCACTGGTTGAGTTGGGAAATATATTATGTGGGGTAGAACTGTTGATGTGTAAATTAGTTTCTCGAATTGGCGTTTGTTTAATGTACGCATAATATTGTTGATGTGAATAATTATGAAAATGACTTTTGTTAAAAGTTGTTTGGTGGTTGATTTAGAGCGATCTACTTCTTTGTCCTCGTATGAAAACATCTTACTAGTAAATGAAGTTTATTTAAACATTTTTCGAATACATTAAATAAGGTTCAGTAATTTAAATTTCAAATGAAGTCTTTGATATATACTAATTAATTGATGTGCAGATGCTGTTTCCAAAATTGTTAAAAGAAAACGTGGCCCAACAATGGGCAAAGGCATCATGAAGGCATTTGACAAGTTTTCGGGGAAAAAATGAAGATAGAGGTTGATCCATCGATTGGAAGACCTAAAAGTCGAGTGCAGTCTGCTAAGTTCTCGAGTCAGATTGGGGTAGTGACTCGGGATGTCCTTCTGGTGCCGAGGAGGTGGAAGGAGGTAGATGTATAGAAGAGTCTGGTGCCGGGCATTGACCATATGCAGGTAGGGTTTTTACACTTTTTTCTTTTGATGAATTTTAATCTTGTATCAGCTTAATGATACATCGCTGTGTTATATGCAGATTCATATGAATGTCAATTTGGAAAAACTAGGTGTCAAACAGTGCTTGATTGAAAGAATTCAATCAAGTTCCTGACAACTGCGCTACAGGCTGCACAAGCATTACTTGAAGTACCCTAACATTGAGTAGGCTAAGAAAAATAGGCCACGTTCTTGTCATGAGCAACAGAACTGGGAATCGTTGTGCGACCATTTCAATTCAGCCGAATTCAAGGTAATATAAATCAAAACAAATACTTTTGTTTATATAGTATGATATATATCATATGTATGTTTCTACCATGAGAATATTAATATTTGTGTTTTTGCAGAATCAAAGTGAGGCTAATACCAAAAATTAGAAAAAACTGCGAGCTCCACATATTACATGGCCGAACTCCTTTCACTGTACTTCAAAATGAATTTGTAAGTGTTACCAAGATTTTTACAACAAAATTTTTAGATATATCAGTGATTGGTTAGTAAAATCAATGTTGTGAAATTTGTTGCGATATAAAGGGAAAATCTTTGACAGTGATATATAAATTAAATCCACTTAAGTGTAACGAAATGAAGATTTCAGTATTAAGTTTATTCCTTCTTAGTGCAATTTTTATATATCTATTCTGACAAAGGCATTTATTTTATTTTGTTTTTTGAATGCCGATTAGTCTGAGAAGGACGACGATGAATGTGATATTATTGAACTTTACAAGCGCACGCATTATACGGTGAAAGGTGGTTGGTCAAGCGATGAGGCAGGAGAAAAATGGGTAACTAACTAACTAACACATGATTTTTATAATCGAACTTCGTTAATGATCATGTTATTATTATTATAATTAAATCAATGTGTTTTTAGGATGAGATGATAGCAATGAAAGAAAAGTGTGCCGAAGAAGTGATTGAGAAGACAGAACAAGAGATAGCAATTGAGGTTCTTGTCCATGCTTCTGGTTATATCAAAGGCATTGGTTATGGACCGAAACCTCCAGGAAAGCACGCTGATTCGAACACCTGACTCCTGCAAGAGGAACTGGCAGACACTCGAGGGAAGCTACAGGATTCGAAAGGTCAAGTGACGGAGCTCAAGAATGAAGTCGGTGATTTGAAAAATCAACTGACTCAGCAAGGCGTGTGCATCAACAAGCTTATGGCCTTCATGAGAGCAAATGAGTCTGCTTCGAGTGGGACCTGATCCATTATATTCCACGTAAGTCGGAATTTTCAGTTTCAATTTTATGAACTTTGTATAGTATCTTTTTGATGGTTTGATTATTAACTGATTTAGAATTATAAATTTCAAATATGCAGGTCTAATCCCACTTTTGTTTTTGTTTGGCAATGTTGGCATGTGGAACAAGTCAAGCTCAACTCTTGCTATATGACATAACTCTTTTGGTTTACTTTACGCTTCCTGGTCCTTGTTTTGAATATTCAAGTACATAGATGTCTAATTTGGTATGTGTTCTGGATATTTCAAGTTAATATTTTGGTGAGTTGTAAGTGTTTTGGTGAATGTTTGAAATCATCGAAGAAATATTTTGGAATATTGTTATCATTATATTGTAATGATAAATGCTCGTTTGCTTTCATTTTCATCGTTACGATATTTTTTCCTTACTAAAGACTAATGATAAATTAATGTAAGACTATGTCGTCATGGAAGTAAGAAATCAAATCGAGTTCACTCAATTATTACAACTTCAAGCGTCACATAAGTAATTCAAATTTGTCACTTTAATAAATTATGACAACTTGTTTCATCACATAATACTTTCAACTTGTCACTTAAACTACATAAGTTATGATGATTGGTTTGTCACCATATAAACTCATTTAATGACAATAGATTTTATCACCATATGTACCCATTAAATCATCATTGAACATATATCTTTTATGATGCTAATAAAATTCGTCACATATTTCTTATTTTTTCATGACAAATAATTTCATCACCTTTAATAGTAAATGGTGACACAATGGTTTGTCATTGTAAGTTTAGATGTTCAGTGACGGTCAATATTGCGTCACTATAAAATAGATCTATCGTGACGAATTACATTATAATTATAAATAGTTTAATACATATTATGACAATATGAGCGTCGTGATAAATTAATAAAAATTATTACTGTAGTTATGTTTGTCACGGAAAGTCAAATGTTTTGATGACAAATTAAGTGTTCGTCATTGAAAATGTTAACATATGGTGACAAAACCGATCTTTTGATGACAATTTTTCAATCACTTACGTGACGAATTCTGCGTCACCAAATAGTACCATTTATGATGACAGTTTACATCAGCGTCATCAAAACTGAACATTTAGTGACGCGCTTGAAAAAATTGTCACTTTCACCAATGGTGACAGCAATACTATGACAACCGCTGTGACACTCAATTCTCATCATCGTTTCTCTTCAGTAACGAAAAAATAGACTTAGTGACGAAACGTATCGTCATCGAACATCAAATTTCTTGTAGTGAGATAACTCCGTGTACTTCGAATTTCATCCTACCTCTTACTGTGTTAAGGATCAGGTTACACATCAAACTTTTCTCAGAGGCTCTCTTAGGAATGACCTTTACAAATTTGACATACAGCTCGCCAACACTTCCACTGCTGATCCCTATCATGCACCTATTTCTCTGGGAAGTCAAGCCCCTAGTACCTTCATCACCGAGCTCGAAAGTAAGAATGAGGAAGAAGATTCACAGATATTACATCTTAGACAAGAGCATTCTGCCAATAATGTACTAAATAGAGTTCTCAAAAACTGTAATCTCTCCATTTCAAATAATAAAGTCAATTTTTCCACTTGTTGCGCTTGTCTTCAGGGTAAAAACCATAAGCTACCTTTTTCTCTCTCAGAAACTTATTGTATCTATCCGTTGGAAAGCAGGCTGTTAGCACGGTCCTTATCAAGGAGGAAGGCAGGGCACAAAAACCGGTATACTACTGGAGTGAAATCTTGCATGATGATGAGCTTCGATACGTAGAGATAGAACGAGCTATGTTAGCCCTGGTCAGGACGGCTCATAAGCTCCATCCCTATTTCCTTTCGCACAACGTAATGGTCAAAACTAACTTACCCCTAAGGGCAGTTATGGATAAACCAGAGGCTTCGAGGCGCTTGGTGAAGTGGAATCGAGCTCAGTGAGTTCAATATTAGCTTCGAGTCACGAACAGCGATTAAGGCCTAGTAGTTGACTTCATGCAGGAAATGACTAGCTCTCCCGAAGGGACAAAAGAATGGACGATCTACACCGATGGCTCTGTCAGCAACCTCGCCTGTGGTGCTGGGATAGTGTTGATAGACCCGAAGGGGTCACTACAGAGTACGCAGTGCGCATGAACTACCCCCTCTCAAATAATGTGGTAGAGTATGAGGCCCTACTGAGGGGAGTCCAGATGGAAAAGAAGCTAGGGACGGACCAAGTGCGTGTGCGAGTAGATTCACAGCTTATATACAAACAAATAAACGGAGAGTTTGAAACAAGAGAGGATCACATGCAGAGGTACTTGGCACAGTCTCTCTAATTGACCAATGCCATGAACTCTTTAACAATCGATCAAATCTCTGGAGATGAAAATGGCCGAGCAGATTACTCGGTTAAGGTAGCCAACTCAGCAACGGAATGTCAGGAAAGAGTAATCACCCCCCTAATGACATATTGGGAGTTTAGAGAGGAATATGTGCATGCGTTAGAGGAGGAAACAGATTGGCGCTACCCGATCAGGTTATATCTAGAGAAAGGAGAGCGGCCAAATAGTAAAAGAGACGCAACGAAGATTACAGTCAGATCCTCATGTTTCTGCCTGATCAAAGTAGAGTTGTATAGGAGGGGATTTGGACAACCTCTTCTGAGATGTCAGATCCTGAAGGAAGGCGCCCATATCCTTAGAGAAATTCACGAAGGCTGCTATGGTAATTATATGGGCGCCAGGACCTTATCAAGCAAAGTCATGAGAGCTGGCTATTTTTGGCCATTATTGTGAAAAGAAGTGGAAGACTTTGTTAGGATATGTGACAAATGTCATAGGATCTCTCCTTTGGTTCACCGGCCGGCGGAAGAGATCATGACAATGATCTCTCCCTGCCTTTTCGCGAAATGGTAGATAGATCTGATCGGACCTTTCCCTACAGTTCCAACTCAGAAGAAATTCTTGATTGTCGCCATTGACTATTTCAGCAAATGGGTAGAGGCCGAGGCTCTGGCAAAAGTTACGGAAGATGCGGTGATGGGTTTTATATGGAAACACATAGTGTGCCAATTTGGCATTCCCAGGATCCTGGTCTCAGATAATGGCACGCAGTTTACGGGAGCTAAGATCAGAGCCTGGTGCACTAAGATGAAGATAGACCAACACTTCACATCTGTCTATCATCTTCAGGCAAATGGTCAAGTTGAGGTGACCAATCGCATCTTAGTGCAAGGGATCAAGGCACGCCTTAAGAGGTCAGGAGGCAAATGGGTAGAGGAGCTCAGTTCAATCCTCTGGGCCTATCGCACTAATCCCAAGGAAAGTACTGGAGAAACCCCTTTTAGCCTGGTATATGGCATTGACGTTGTTATCCCCGCTGAAAATAGGTCTGGAAAGTCACCGGATCCAAAGCTTCGATAAGGACCAAAATGAATTATTAATACAAGATGCGTTGGATTTGGTTGAAGAGAAAAGAGAGTGTGCCGCTGTTAGGATGGAACACATGAGAGGATGAGTTCGAGCGGCATATAACAAAACAGTAATAAAAAGATGTTTTCAAGAGGGAGATCTGGTGCTGCGCAGAGCTGACCTAGGAAAAGCCAAGGGAAAGCTAGATGACACTTGGAAAGGACCATTTAAGATCACAAGAGTTCTAGCAGGCTGAGCTTATGAGTTAGAACAAATGGATGGAGTCGGAATACCCCGAGCGTGGAATGTATCAAATTTACGAAAATATTATGTGTAAGATTATTTTATGAAACTTACATAATGACGATTTTAGTTTATCCACATCTTATTGCGAACTGACCTGATGGTCAATGAAATTTTAAATCCAGGATTGGCTAAGGGCGGATGCCCCAATTTTCCTGACCTGACTGTCAGTGAAATTTATAAGCCAGGATTGGCTAAGGGCGGATGCCCCATTTTCCTGACCTGATTGTCACTAAATCCAGGATTGGCTAAGGGCAGATGCCCCAATTTTCCGAACCTGACTGTCAGTGAAATTTATAAGCCAGGATTGGCTAAGGGCGAATGCCCCAATTTTCCTGACCTGACTGTCAGTGAAATTTATAAGCTAGGATTGGCTAAGGGCGGATGCCCCATTTTCCTGACCTGATTTTCAGTAAAGCCAGGATTGGCTAAGGGCGGATGCCCCATTTCCATGATCTAATTGTCAGTAAAGCCGGGACTGGCTAAGGGCGGGTGCCCCAATTTTCCTGACCAGACTATCAGTAAAATTTATAAGCCAGGATTGGCTAAGGGCGTATGCCCCATTTTTCCTGACCTGATTGTCAGTAAAGCCAAGACTGGTTAATGGCGGATGCCCCAATTTTCCTGACTTGACTGTTAGTGAAATTTATTAGCCAGGATTGGCTAAGGGACTGGATTAGATTTTTTGTATTTTTCCTTATTTAATTAAAAATATTAGGATTATATAATAAAATCATTGTTGGTGTATATAACTTTTATAAATATATATATATATATATATAACTTTTACAATAGTCCATGCATGATCCCACATAGGTGCACACGAGCCAGGCACGAGGCACCATCATGCGTCGCTGGAATTTCAGTGGATAGAGCTTATGCAAAACCTGGTGCATGACCATTTGTTTGTGCATGGGTTATGTGTGTTAGACAGGTCAATCGTATCATGGATGCATGATCCAGACGCATGACCTGTGGTCGTGTTTGGGTCATGCATTGCACAACAATAAAACTAAAAAAAGCAATTTCTAGGTCTACAAAAGAGACGATGAGTCCTATAAAAGCTCTGTGAATGTCCAAAAAGATATCTTATCATATAAGGAGTTACGAGAGAGTGATAGAAGGATACTTGGAGAAAAATATCACCATTCATCATCCAATAGATGAATCAACGATGAGAAATAAAGACAGGTAGAGAGATTCATGGAAGTTTTATCTTTTCTTATTGCTCATTATTTAGTAACTTGATTATGAGTTCTATAAATGTGTTTATGCATTTTGAATGCACCATGTCCGGCTAAACACTTTGAGTCTGAGACATCGGAGTAGATTAATAACAAGTTTTTCTTAAGATTTCTTTTAATTGGTGGTTTATATTTCAATTCCTATTCAAATATGTTGTCTTGATTGAATGTTTTAAATATTTGTGTAACACCGCAAAACAAAATACAAAAATAAAATCTAGTAATCAAGTTTGTTTCAGTAAATTATTGGGTTAAATAGATGGGACTTCACATGCTTCCCTCCTTCAAGGAATTGGGCCCCCAAATTCCTTTATTAAATAATCTAGGTAATTCTAGTATTACTTCACAATTCTTAAATCCCCAATAGCCACCATATAAATAAACTAAGTATAAATGACTAAAATGAACACATTTGAGTATTTTAAAATAACATCAATAAAAGATGAGGTTGAAAAGGTTTTGTGACGTGATTGGGAACACATAACTCTCACAATGAAAAGAAATTAACAAATGGATTAGTAACAAATTAAATAACTCATAAATCAAAAACATTGATAACTATAATGTATAAGGGGTAATTACTTGGTCGTTGAAACCATAGATTTGAATAAAATCTCAAACTTTAGAACTATCAAATAGAGAAAGTACGGTAACAAAGTCATACCAATATAAGAAAACGAGTCAGTGACATCAATCTTCCAGTGGTAGCTAGGCGTAGAAAATTCCCAAAGGAAGTTGAAGAAAATCATTTGAATCATGAATGAAAGAAAGATGAAAATTTTGATATTGGAAGCAGTGAAAGGGACGAAATAGTAAAGTGGCACATGGGTATAACAGAAAGTACAAACTAGAATTTCTATCCAAATAAAGAATGTATGATTAAGTGATAACATGGAAAAATATTGGAAAGTAAATGGTGTTGATGTGTAATATATAGGTTGAAAGATATTAGTTATCATATCATTGCAATAAATAGTTTTGCATATATAAAGTGAACTTATTCGATTTGACCACCAGTTTGTTATTAGTGAGAAAGTTTGTTATTTTATGTTCGGAAAAGTAAGAAAAAATCTTATTTTATAGTGAGATTTCTTAATTTATTTCCTAAAAAAAAATCTTAATTTATGTTCAAAAAAGTAAGAAAAACTCCTACTTTATAGTTAAAGTTTCATACTTTATGTATGAAAAAGTAAGAAAATCTCTTACTAAGAATTTCTTACATTATAGTGAGATTTCTTACTGTATGTTTGCTGGGACAAAAATAATTGGGCAAAAAAAAAAAACTCGCCGGAAAAATCTCCGACGACAGCGGCGGCGGGTGGCTGGAGGGTGTGGCTGGAGGGAGATGTAATGGAGTAGCGGTGGAGGTAGTGTGTTGGTTATTGATATTATTTTTGATAGGAGTAACCTTGTAATTATATATTTTTTGTTGAATTATTTGACATTTTGTATAATTAGTTAGAGTATTTGACAGATATATTTTTTCCTAGGTAGTATTTGGCAATTCCCCTTAAAAAATAGGATTGGGTCCACATAGATGTGAATCTAAACAAAGTTTAAATATGAATATAGATATTTTAAGAAATCAACAAAAGCTTTGAATGCAAGGTGCATTGAAAAAGTAGTTGCGTTAAAGAGCTCAATAATCAGAAAATATTTGTCAAGTAGAGCAAAAGGATCACCTGAAAGATGGTGATCCTCCTTGAGGCTACCTGATGGAACCATTCTTTAGCAAGTCCCCTCAAAATAGACAGAAATATCCAACACGCCACAGCGTTCAAGTATTGCTGTAACATTCCCTTGTTCTCAAAACTCTGAATATACAAAGTGGGATTAGACAACCCATAGTAATGAAAATCTGATCCCTTATACCTTCGAGGTAGTGCTGCTCGCAATATATTCGTGGAAAATGGGTGCTTCCTATCTTCTTGATACCCTTTGCCCCTACCTATTTCTATTGGGCTCTCAGCGCTTCTTTGATATCTCGCATCGCCCTTGAGGTCAACTTCGCGTTGACTTCATCGTAGTCTGATCCTCCCTTTCTTTGTTATATGTTATTTCTATGGAACATCCCCCCTCAAGGCTCCCTAGATAGTTTTACCACATCATCCTTGTTCAGATCATCATCTGACGGTGAGTGCCTCATATAAGCTCATCCTCTCTTTGTTGCTCGCATCTGCTTTGGAATGGGCATTCATAGTTCTTTCGTCATCCTTTTCCTTTAGGTTGGCGTGACTTTCCCTGGTACATACTCCTCCTCTGTACAACCTTTTGGCACTGGATCTCCTTATTCTTTGTCATTGCCAAACCCTTGTTCCATAATCTTTTCTAGGCTATCCAATAGTGTTGCATTGATCAACTTTTGGAGCAACCCTTTTTTGATATTGTAGGATTTGTGTCTTGGAAATTCCTCCCACTCCTTAGTGCCTAGATTAAACCTTCACTTCCGCACCGTACTTAGAGGGTTACTTGTCCCTCTAGCACCTATTCTCTTCTCGCCTCCCGTCTTTGGCCGCTGTATTTTTCTAGCCACCTACTCCTCTTTGTCCTTTGGTGGTATTTGTCCGCTTAAAGGGGGAATCGCGTTTCCCATCTTTTTGTCCTGCTCTGGTTCAGTGAAATCCAAAATCCGTGGTGTTACGTTTCTTCCTTTCATGATTATTCGTATTTGGATTATTCTCACGTCTTTCACTTAAGTACATGATGTTCCTCGTATTCCCACAGGCAGCGCCACTAGATACGACTGAAAAAACTGACTCACTAAGAATGAAGTCGGAACTTCTCGAACTGACTTCTCTAGCACGAGCAACGTATAAACAATATCCAAGACGGACAACCCCGATGTAGGCCCTACTATGCTTAAGTCGATATTCGCATAAGTGTTAAAATGAGAGCTTTGTATGAAAGTAAGAATAAATCAACTTAATTACAATTGAGGCATGAGTTCTCTTTATATAGATAAGAGACGTGTCCCCCAATCTAGAGTTTGCGTCTCATATTTATTCTTTACTTCCATAATGAACCCACCGACTTAAAATTAGGACTCTCGCCCTTTTGTTAAGTTAACATAATAACTATAAGCCATAAAATATTTCTTTTTGCTAGCCTGATGGGGCCCATTAATCATTGTCATAACCATAAACCATAAATATTTCCCCTTTTATTAGCTCGCCGAGGCCCATTAACCATCTTTATCTCATTATAGGCTTACAAAATCCTACATCCCCTTAACCGACATGATTTAAGAATATAACCAATATATAAAACGTTCAACAACACCTTTAAAAAGGTCACTCGTTCCTTTCGCCGACCTAAATCCCTTATAAAACGATTTGCATGCCGACCTGAATATTTCGTATCAAAATAAATTTTCACTTGGTGAATTTATCGGTAAAAAAATGTATACAATAAAATTAAAAAAAAAATCAGTGAAAACCACAATTGAAGATCTTTTACATTTAACTTGATTTTGTGTTCCACTATCAGTTTTGAATGCAAAATCAACTACATTTTTAATAACAATGTGGTCTGCAATGTCTTGGTTGATAGACAATATTTTCAATTCATTTAATCTATCTTACAACGTACTTTTATCCAAAAATAAGTTTATCAGTTTTATCTTTGGAAAAAAAATATGCAGAACCAACTTGGATCTATATATTAAAAAAATATTTTGTATATTATTCACACATTTAAAAAGTTGTCACCCAATAGTATGTTATGGGAGATTTTAACACCGTAGTTATTTCGTATGTTATAACTGAAATGTATCATTGATCTTTTTTAACAAATATCAAAATTCTAAAAAACATAAACTCTAATTCTGCAACATTGATCAAGGCTCACAAACTACAATATCAAATTCAAAAATTTATTCTTCATGAACCAACATAGTGGTTGTAGGTTTGCGGTTAATAAAACTTTAACCAAAATAACAATAATTGTGACCACCAATGCCTAACAACGCAGTCAGATCTATTAATTTAAATTATTATATTATTGCTTTTTATGATTTTGATTTTCATTTATAAAAAACTTAAAAATATCAAAAGGATGTTTGTATGCGTGGTCTGGGGAATAGGCAAACTGATTTCGACATTTGGGTGTGTTGAGAAATAGGTGACTACACAGGCCCAGCCATGTGTACTAGCCCAACTTGTCTGCACCTACTCTCTCCGGGCCAATTAAATATCACCTAAATTTTAATCGTAAGAATTTCTTTTGAAGTGAGTCAGATCTAGGGTTACAAGAGCCGAGGCCAAGATCGGATATCTCGAACTCAGAAAATTGCATCAGCTTGATCAAGTTTGAATAAATGAGCTCAAGGTCGAGTTTAGTTACCAATTTCAAACTCAATTAGTGCCCTTCATTTCAATGCTTACGACTCGGCCTCGATTCATTTTAAAATTGAAAAAGAAGAAAAATATTATATATATATATATATATATATATATATATATATATAAAGAGCGAGTTTGGTAGGAGAGAGAAAAAATTATAGAAAAATAATGGGTTTTCCCGCCCATAAAATATTTCTATTTTTTAACTCCTTATAACCTCGCTACAAATTCAGACACTCTCTCCTCTAATCACTTTAAAAAATCCGAACCTCTCTCCTACACCATTTCTCACTTTAAAGCTGCATAAAACCTCTCTCCTTCATTTCGTTAGAATTTCATTCTGCTCCCTCATTCACGAACAATTCTTCATTTATGATATGGTTTTTTGCGAATATTAGAGAAAATTGCTCTTGAGCTAATTTCTACCAATTTCTATCAATAATTTTATGTAGTTTTTAGGAAAAGCAAGAGGACTTTTGCAGTGAAGATATTAATAAAGGGACTGCTAATCAATTGCAAAACGAGGAATAATCCAAATCGTGAATGAAGGTTCCCAAAAATCCAGCGCAAAAGGTATGTGGTTTTTTTCCAGATCTGGTGGGTTCGGATTTTTTTTTTTTGTTGATATTTAGTATATCCATAAACCAAGATTTAAATTGAGAATCGAATTGAATTAACAAAGATTTTTTTTTTTATTTATATCCAGATATGTCCGGGTTTAATTTTGATCTGTCCGGGTATAGATCTATGCAGGTATGCGTAAGAATGTTTTCCAGCAAATATTTTATTTTAGTATAATTAATACATAATTTTTTTTGGTTTTTTTCAAGTTCTCTCCGGGTTTGTGATTTTTTTTAACTTATTTCCAGATCTGTCCGGATTTAATAAACAGATCTGTCCGAGTATAAATCTATGCAAGTATGTGTCCTATACCTATACAGGTGCCAATAAAACAACAATTGAATTCTTCTTCGAGCGACCGCTCAGCTGGCGGAGCCAACCTCGGGAGGCGTGGTGGTGCCAACCACGGAAGTGGTTTTGAGTGTTGAATGAATATTTTGCTTCAATTTTGTAAATTGAATTTTGATTCAAGTTTATTTTTTGCCGATTTTTATTTCATTTTCTTTGTTCTTTTTTTAGATTTGACCAAGATGTTATAATCTATTAGTGATCTGCTTATTCTGAACTGTTCCTATATAAATAAATAAATATATGTTTTAATTTTGTTAATCATAGTAAAATTAGAATTCTAAGAATCTAATAATTTTAATAAGGAAAAATATATTTATCATTTGATTAACGAAAACTCAGTTTAATGAATAATATAGGAAATCTGTGGTCAAACTTGGACAATCTTCAAAGCCATATTTATGGAATATTCCAAGCATTAAACTCTCATTCCAGGATTCCAACGTGAATAAAGCCTTAATTGTTCTAAATATTCATGGGAGAGTCCAACGTGAATAAAAGTCATCATTACTTTTTTTTTTTTCCTACTACACAACTAAGGCAATAATAATAAAGCCGCATGAATATTTTAATAAAGGCATCAAACCCTCATTCACGAACAAAATTATGTAACCCAAAATCAGCTAATTTAATAATTTTTGGTAATTATATAATTATAGTAATGGTTGACTAATTATCACTGATTTCTTTTACCAACTACGTAATTTTATCAATCAATTTAGCTGATTCTTAATTACTATAACAAAGTCATTATTTGGAATCAGATTCCTAATATTAATGTATTTTTTTGAATTACAAATTAAGGAAAAAAAAGTTGTAAGATTAAGAAAAAACAGATTTTCAGGTGATCAAGTTTACTAAGTATTCCTTAAAAATAGATTCGTATCAATAAGGAAAAAAATATTTGTACTAAAAAGGGAAAACTTATCAATCTCGAATAGATGTAAATTCAAAAAGATCAAAGATAAATCATTAGTATTAATCATTTAATACTGTATTCAAAAAGATAAAGATAAATCATAGTTAATATTTATAAATACTTATCTCGAAAATTTTATGAATCCTACGTATAACAGTTTAATATAAATGATTTATCTTGATAGATAGATATGAATTGGTTAATTAATTGAGAAAATTAATTATATAGATGAAGTCAAATTGTTATACAAGTCTGTAATGATTAAAAAATGTATTTTTGGATTCATCTATATATTTAATTTATCTATATAAATTCCCAATTTTAATTAAATACAAATATCTTTTAAATAAATCATAAAATACTGTAATTTATTAAGTTTAAATATGCACCCAAGGATTTGATTTATAAATATATAAATAGCAAATTGAATTACAAATTAAGGAATTCACCAGAAACATAAATTCTCATATATTGATGAACACAAGTTTAATTGTTCTAAATATATTTTCTAATATTATTTGATTCCTACAACTAAGGAAGTCATCCGAAAATTATACATTGGTTGACTGTAATTTATTAATTTTTGGTAATTATATAATTATAGTAACATTGGTTGACTAATTATCACTGATTTCTTTAACCGGCTCCGTAATTTTATCAATTAATTTAGTTGATTCTTAATTACTATAACAAAGTAAATAATTTGAATCAGTGTCCTAAGTATAACAAATCTGATTCCTAAAATCAATGTATTTTTGAATTACAAATTAAGGGAAAAGAGTTGTAATATTAAGAAAAAACAGATTTTCATATGATCACGTTTACTAAGTATTCCTAAAAAATAGATTTGTATCAATAAGGAAAAAAAGATTTGTACCGAAAAAAGATTTGACCATATCTCTTTTAAAAAAATCTATATAAATACGTAAGAAATTTGGCCGAATTTTTTTTCTTAATTGTCAAAAAGATTCTAATAAAAGAATATGTAGATGAATTAATTGAATTTATATGGTATTTTCAATACAATGTGTGTAATCGTATTATATTAGAATATTTTTCGGATATTGTTGGGAACATGGGAAGAGACCATATTGTTGGGAACATATTTTTCACCCAAATTCGGATATAATTTGTTTATTATTGTTGAATACTATCATATTAGTTCTGTTTAAATCCATAAGATATGTTAATAGCACAATTATGTAATACATATACGTTAAGTTGATAAGAATATGATTGTATTATTATCTATATAAATTGGCAAAAACTTCAATCTAATTCCCGTGCCAGAATATATGGAAAAATAAATTTGGTAATAGCATGTAATAAGAAAATAAATTAAGTATTTATGAATGATTGTATGTAGATATATACGTATATTACCAATTATAAATACTCTTTAAATACTTATATGTAGAAACGTATTCAAAAGAAAACAAAGATTCTCCAAAATTATTAACATACACATATTTTTAAAGAGTATTAATTTTTAATATACGTATATTTAATATACCTTTCTAAGTGATATGTTATTATTTAATCTATAACAAAGATAAGGATGATCAATTAAGCGAGTACATTCTGCCATTATTTAACATACATAGTTGAATATATTCAACTATTCTAATTAATCTCTTTCTCTCTATATATATAGAATTGTGAACAATGATTAAAATAAAAAAAAAAAAAAAACCATTCATACACTCAAACTAAAACATTTTTCGTTCTTGCTGATTCTATTAAATCATTTTTCGTGCATCCTAAGAAATGAGTAAAACTACCAAGTCTACAATTATTGGCGATAAAAGACAATTGTCTATCATGAGTCATGACGGTAGTACTCATATTTTTTTATAGTTTCATGAGTTGGTTTGTATGTTCCATGATCTCTATTTGAATATCATAATTTTTTACATTAAATTATATTTGATAATAGAATATAAAATATAAAATGTTTTTTAGCTTAATATGCAATTCATTTTTTCTTGATGAAGTTTCTCTAAAACGCATATTTATTTAGATTTTTATTTATATAGTTTGTATAAAATATGTACGTACAACTCACAAATATTATAAATTTTCTTTACTACAAGTAATTATTTCAATTTATGTTTTGATAAATTATAATATTATAATATAATTATATCAATTAATCTTACTAAATTTATGAAATATTATTACCAAAAGTTAATAAGTAAATAATAATTATAGCAAAAGTTATAATCAGGAATTTTAATATTAAATAATGATATTTTTTATCCCGTTATAAATTCAATGTTTATTTCGAGAAATTATCTTTGGTAATAAAATAATAATTCTTAGTTTTATCGACGTATTCAAGTTAGTTTTATATAATGCATTGACTATTATTTGCGTAATTATTTCTCTAGAATTAATATTAACATGTATATAAATTGTTTAGTTATTATACAAATGATCTTATCTAACAACATTTACTTTATATGCGATTTATAACGTTCATCAAATTTCAAAACATCCCAAACTTTTATTTTGCAAAAAATACCAGTGTATCTGAAGCGACTTCCATAGACCGTTACACAAATCGAGACAATGATACAAATAATCTACAATCATCGGTAGTGGCTAAAGTTTCATATCCTTTTCAGAGTTTTTCAATGACCGATATTTTTAATGGTAATTTATTATTTTATTATTATAATTTAATGTTCTTATTTTATTATAATTTTTGTGCAATTATAACTAATTTTAAATGATTTCTGAAACGATACACTCAATCTTAATTGGGATTTTGGTTCGTACCATTATTTTTAAACTATATTATTGTTGGGATTATTATTATCACCATTATTATTATTGTTATTATTGTTTTTGTTGTTGTTGTTGTTAATGATGATGTTGTTTTTGTTGCCACAATATACTTATCAATTGACAAGTATTATTATATAGTCTTTAATTATTCATCCAATTATACCTTAAGTCTTTGAACTTGCATTATTGTTTTAATAAAGAAATTATTATTTAATTTACGTAATTGACAAACAAGATACATTATTCATACAATAAAATTGACAAATAATCCCATTATATTTTTTGTAATTTGATATAGTATATTATTATTAGAAGTTGAATAAAAACATTTTTAAATCCTTAATGATTGTATTAATTCATTTTTATTCATCCAAAAGAAATGAGGAAAATAATAAAGTCTACAATTATTGGTAACAAAAGACAATTGTCGAACATAGGACATGATGGTAGTATTCATATTTTTTATAGTTTCGAGTGGTTTGTATAGTTTCATGATATCTATATAAATTTCATGATTTTTATAAAATTAAATTATATTTGATAATAGAATAAATAATGCTTTATTTTTTTTAATTTAAAGTGAATTCTATTTTCTTTTATTGATGAAATTACTCTAATTTACATATTTATTTCAGTTTCTTATTAAATAAATAGTTATAAATAGATTGTTCACAAATCTTAAACTCAGAAAAATTGTGAAAATTTTATGACCACAATTAATTACTACAATTTATGTTTTGATAAATTATTATTTTAAATACAAATGTATCTGAATTGACTTCTATAGAGCGTTATACAGATCAAGATAATGCAACAAATAATTTAGGGAAAATTATCATTTACTACACTTCCATTACCATTAATTGCCAAATACTCTAATGAATTCTTTTTTACCCCATTTAGTCAAATCTATCCCATTTAATTAAAATTACAACTTAAATTATCAAAACTACCTCTACACCTAAAAAACTAATAATAATAATAATAATAATAATAATAATAATAATAATAATAATAATAATGAAGTATGGAATTTCTTGCTTCATGTGTAATGAGTAGTATGAAATTATGCTCGTTGCAGTATGTATTTTTTATTTTGAAAATATTGTGTAGTATGAAATTATCTCGTGCAATTTAATATAAAACTTGACAGTCCAATCTAAAATTTTGAAAAAAAAATTGCATAATGTAGTTTGTAATTTGGTAGGGTTAGTATGTAATTTGATAATAATATTATTAATTTTAAAATGTTATAGTATTTTTTTTTTATTTTTTGAATTTTAGTAGAGTTATGAATTTGATAATGGTAGTATGAATTTTAAAATATAATAGTATGTAATTTAATAATAGTAGGATGAATTTAAAATATAATAGTAAGAAATTTTATTGGTTTTGTGAAATTTTAGTATGAAATTCACAATACCAGTTTGAATTTCATATATAGCGTGAAATTGAGACTTAAAAATATAAAATTGTGAAAGATAATATTGTATTTTAGTGTGACATATTTCATAAAATAATTACATAATATAGTATGAAATATCACGGCGTATTGTGATATTTTTCCTATAATGATTAAGATTATAAAAATTAGTAGTATGTAATTCCGACTGTAGTATGAAAATGCACAGTGTAGTATGAAATTCGTCGTTACCGGTTGGTGACAATGATATGAAAATGTCAGCTAATAGTATGAATTTTGGTTATATTAAATGTTGAATAAAGAAAAAAAAATTGAAAGGAAAAAAAAAAAGAAAATCATTAAAAAGGGTAAAGTAGTATTGTTATGTAGTAGTTTAGATTAAATGAGAAGATAATTGACTATATGGGAAGTTAATATTTTCATTAGAGTATTTGGGATAAAACATTTATCTATTGGATCATATGGGAATTGCCCCAATAATTTACAGTCATCTGTAGTGGCTAAAGTTTCATATCATTTTGAGAGATTTCCAATAACCGATATTTCTAATATTAATTTATTATTTTAATATTCTAATGGTATGTTATTATTTCACTATAAGTTATGTTATTATCACCATTATTATTATTGTTTTTTTGGTTGTTGTGGTTGTTGTTGTCACAATATACTTATCAATTAACATGTATAATTCTATAGTTTTTACATTATTCACAAATCGTCTAAAAATCATGCATAATTATCTATTTCTGCAAATGTTTCCAGAAGATGTAGTTACTCCTGCTGCATTAATTCGTATGGAAAGTAGCTCACCTATTATACAAAATCTGGATCAAAATCAGGCAAATTCCAAACGAAAAAGGGGAAGACCTCCTAAAAATTCAGTTATTACTAACAACGATATTACTCTTTAATATTGAGTTCATTTTTTAAACAAGTTATATTGTTGTTTTCTATATAATAGTAAACATATTTAGTAAATTAAATATTGTTTGGTGTATTGTCTGTATCCGATTATAGAGAGCAAAGTTTCTCAATTTTTGATAAATTAAATAGACAAATATACACAACTCAATATTGAAATTAGAACTTTTATATTCCACCAAAACCACTATTTAGCAGTAATAGTATTTTATGAAAATAATATGAGTGTAGTTCATAAGTTTCACAATGAATACAGTTAATTCTACAGATACAAATGGACATTAGTGCATCTTTTGTAGTTGATTTTTTCTTTTACATGACAATTTTATTGGTCATATAAATATAATATATAAAATTATTATCCATTGGCTTTGATATATTACACAAATTTCAAATAGTGATATATATATATATATATATATATATATATATATATATATATATATATATATATATATATATATATATATATATTAAATGTAATCATGCTTCAAAAAGAAATTTACCAATATCTATTAAGGTAAAACTTAACTTCCGAAATAACAGTGTAATACAATAAATGTAAATATTGATAGATGATTATTAATATTTATTAAGCAATGTTTATTTAACATATTCTCTGCATTACATATTACTTATACAGTAATAGATAATATTATTTCTACGTAATAATATTTTGAATATTGTAACAGAAAATACTCCCCAACAAAAAGTGGGAAGGCCATCTTTGAATTCTGTTTTTTAAAAGGGTAAATCTCGAAAGATTCATGTTTTTCTAAATATTAGATTTTAAATGGATGATTAATTGATTTAACTAATATTTCTTTTTGTTTGTAAAATATATTTGTGATATTAAAAAGGATCCACATCATCCACTCCAATTAGCAGTGGAATAATAAGTGAAACAGTTCAAAAGGAAGCGACTACATCACTTAGTAAGCCTTCACGTAAACGGTACACCAAGAAACCTAAGATTCCTGATGATGGTAATTCCTTCAATTTTTCTTATATCCAACAATACAATAAGATACTTTATTTAATTCAAATATAAATTTTAGTTACACACACACACATATAATTATAAAAGTAATTAATTCAATGACACCTTCATTTCTCTAAATTTATTATGCAACAGTTTATTGGGATATTGGTGATCCTACTTTCATATGTGGACATTGTTTAGCATATTTTTGGTATGGAGAGAGATTGAAGCCAAGTGTTGAAACTACGAAATCGGAGTACTCTATCTGTTGTGACAAGGAGAAGATCGTGTTGTCTCCTTTGAAGAAGCCACCAAAAGTTTTTGTATGATCTAATATTCGGTTTTAACAATAAAAGTAGACATTTTTTTAGAGAATATTCGATCATACAACAACATGTTTTCTTTTACTTCGATGGGTGGAGAAATTGATTCCAGTATGAACACGGGAAATTCGCCACCGATATTTCGTATGCACGGTCAAAACTATCATCTAATAGGGAGTTTGCTGCCAGAAGAAGGTTCTACACCGAAGTTTGCACAACTTTATATATACGATACTGCAAACGAAGTTCGAAACCGAATCAATTCGGTTAGGTATGATTATTAATTTCAAAAATCATCATTGGCTATTCAAGTTAATAAATTATTTATTTACATTATTCGTGTTTTATGATTTACATTTATGCAGAAAAAGCAATGAAAATAATTCTCTACATACCGAGATTGTTGTTGAACTCAAATTCATGTTAGATAGGTCAAGTAATTTGGTTAAATCATTTAGAAATTTCAAGGACAAGTTTCCCGAAAATGGTGTGGTCGAAATGAAATTACGCCTTATTGGTAGAAGAGGCACCCATGCAAGAACGCACAATCTACCCGAAGTCGATGAACTTGCCATCTTAGTTGTTGGTGATTCTTAAAAGCATATGGGTGATAGGGATATTATTTTAGAAAAAAAATCTGGCAAATTGAAACGTATCAATGAGTTACATCCGTCTTACCTTGCTCTGAAGTATCCATTATTATTTCCTTACGGTGAAGATAATTATAGGCAGGATATACCTTTTGCTGATCATCGAATACTGATAGGAAATGGAAGAAATTATGTGATCCAGATGGAGTTCTTCTCGCACCGATTGCATGAAAGGTTGACTGAGTCACCTACTATCCTCTCTTGCAAAAGGCTTACACAACAGTTCATAGTTGATGGATATACCGTGATTGAATTTGCGAGATTATGGTATGTTAGAACCCATCAAGAAGAGTTGCGGAGTGAAATGTATAATGGAGTTGTTGATGCAGTAGTACGTGGTGAAACGAATGGTTGCAGCATGGGCAACAGAGTTGTTCTGCCAGCGACATTTACCGGTGGTGCACGCTATATGATTCAGAATTACCAAGATGCTATGACAATTTGTCGATGGTCTGGATATACAGATTTGCTCATAACATTCACGTGCAATCCAAAATGGCCAGAGATTATACGGTTTGTCGAAAGCAGGAATCTTAAACCAGAAGATCGTCCTGATGTAGTTTCAAGAATATTCAAGATGAAGTTGAACAGCTTAATTAGAGATTTACTTGACAACCAAATATTTGGAAAAATAGTTTCCGGTGAGCATATCAAATTATATATGTTTAGTAAAATTATTTTTATTCAAAATAACCTCTATTCATCATCGATTTATTATTTATTGGTGTGTTTTTAATTTTTTAACTTTTCATCTTATGTAGTTATTTACACCGTTGAGTTCCAGAAGCGAGGCCTTCCTCATGCCCACATTCTTCTTTATCTATCAAAAATTGATAAATACCCTAATTCAAGTAGTATCGATCGAATCATTTCAGCCGAGATTCCAGATGAAGAGGAAGATCCAAAGTATTATGCAGCAATTTCGGAGTTGATGATTCATGGTCCATGTGGGCATTTGAAAAAATCTTCTCCTTGCATGGTTGATGAGAAATGCTCAAAATATTATCCAAAGAGGTTCGTTGACTCTACTACTGTTGACTATGATGGTTACCTGGTGTACAGACGTAGAAATACTGGTCGGATGGTAACAAAGAATGGTATTCATCTGGATAATAAGTGGGTTGTGCCACACAATCATTATTTAATGCTAAAGTATGGAGCACACATGAACGTTGAATGGTGTAATCAGTCTAGATCAATCAAGTATTTGTTCAAATACGTGAACAAGGGAAATGATAGGGTCACAACAACATTTTACCAGAGTGGTAAGAATGATGGGTAGAAGCCAGAAACTGATGAGATCGACATGTATTACAATTGTCGTTACATTTCTCCATGTGAAGCGACTTGGAGAATCTTTGAGTATGAAATTCAGTATAAGATTCCTTCCGTCCTACGCTTGAGTTTTCATCTTCCAGGGGAGTAAAGAGTATTGTATAATGATAATGACTCATTGGACGATGTGATGAAACGTCAGTCAGCACTTCATATAATGTTTTTGGGTTTGTTTGAGGCTAACAAGAAATATCCTGAAGCTCGAAATTTGTTGTATAGTGAGTTTTCTCAGCATTTTGTTTGGAACTCAAAAAAAAAGAGTGGACTCCTAGGAAACAAAGATTTCAAATTTCTCGGTTGTATTATGTTCCCCCAGGTTCCGGTGATAACTATTATGCTAGGTGCCTTCTCAATGTTGTCCGAGGAGCACAATGTCACGATGACTTAAAAAAAGTGAACGTAAAGCAACACGATACATATCTTGATGCGTGCTATTCAGTTGGGCTACTTGATGATGATAGAGAATATATCGATGACATCGAAGAAGCAAGTATTGGGGATCTGCACATTCTGTTAGGTCATTATTTATGACATTGCTGTCGTCCAAATCTATATCTCGGCCGGATAAAGTGTGGGAAAAATATTGGAAATATTTATTAGATGACATTTTATACAAACTACAAAAGTTGAGAAATAAAAAAGGTATTAATTAATAAGCTTCAATTATATCCATTATTTTCTTATCGTGTTCTTTTAAGTATTTTTTCATATAAATTAGTGAAAGTACAATTATTTTTTAATTATTTTTGGTACAGATTTGCAGATGAGCGATGCTGAAATTCTAAACCTTGCTTTACTGGAAGTGGACAAGTTGTGGCACGGCATAGGTAAGAGCTTAAAGGACTTTCCTCCAATGCCGATTTTAACTGAAGTCGACTCTAATATTTCTTTTAATAGCTTTATTGCTGAGGAGTTGGATTATGACCGTGATGCCCCCATCGAGGAACACGCGAATTTATTTCAAAATCTCAATAAAGATAAAAAAAAAATATGTGTATGACGAGGTCATGAAATCGATTTCTTCAACAAAGGGCGGCTTATTATTAGTTTATGGATATGGAGGAACTAGAAAGATTTTTATTTGGAGGACTCTTTCTTCAGCAGTGAGATTTAATGGTGGGATTGTATTAAATGTGGCATCTAGCGGGATAGCTTCTCTTCTTATTCCAAAGGGAAGAAATGGTCATTCTAGGTTTAAAGTCCCATTCAATCTTCATGAAGAATCATCGTGTGGGATTTTCCAGGGGACCCCCCTTGCGGAATTAATGGTGCGTGCACAACTGATAATTTGGGATGAAGTTCCGATGATGCACAAATATTTTTTTGAAGCATTAGACAAAATATTGAAAGATATTATGGGATTCAAGAATCCAAATGCTAGAGATATTCCCTTCGGAGGTAAAACTGTGGTACTTGGTGGAGATTTTCGACAAATTCTTCCGATGATTCCCAAGGGTACTAGGCCAGACATAGTACATGCTACTATCAATTCTTCCTACTTATGGAGACATTGTAAGGTTCTGAGATTGACAAAGAATATGAGGCTTCAAAATCTCAGCTCGGAGCCTGATTTGAATGAATTGAAAGAGTTTTCTCAATGGATAAATAGCATTAGAGATGGGACGGTTGGAGGATCAAATGATGGCATCGTTGAAATCGACATCCCAGAGGATTTATTATTGTTAGATGACGGTGACCTTATTTCATCAATTGTGGCCAACAATTATCCGCAATTTGGAATGAATGCTGAATGTTTTGTGTATTTGGAGGGCCGAGCTATTCTTGTACCAACACTTGATGTGGTCAATTTAATCAATGAGTATATGACTTCATTGAATGAAGGGGAATGTAAGGTATATTTGAGCTCAGATAGTGCGTGCAAATCCGATGCAAATATTGACATTTTACAAGACGTCCATTCAACTGAGTTTTTGAACACAATCAAGTGTTCTGGGTTGCTGAATCATGAGCTACGATTGAAGGTTGGTACTCTAATCATGTTGTTGAGAAATACTGATCACTCATTTGGTTTGTGAAATGGAACTAGATTGGTAGTTACGAAACTGGGTGATCATGTTTTGGAGGCAACGATTCTCCAAGTAAGTAACGCAGGTGAATTAGTCATGGTCAACTGTTTCTTGAAAAAGCCTGTTTTCAGTCATGGTCAACTGTATGTTGCAATATCAAGGGTCACCAACCGAAAAGGTTTCAAAATCTTGATTTGCGATGATGAAAATAAACGTAGGAAAAAACTATGAATTTTGTGTACAAGAAAGTATTTCATAATTTGTAAATTATAAGATTCTGATCAATAATAGTTTTGTTAAGCATGTTCTGTATAATATTTAATTCTTCAATTTCTTATATTTATTATTTTAATCTTTATCTTATTCTACTTTTGTTTAGATTATTATAACCACTTATTTATTATATTATTCACATAAAATTAATATTAAATATTTTATAAATTAAACCTTAAAATTATCCTCCCGTACATCGCACGGGTGTAATACTAGTATATTATAATATTCCAATGACTTATAAGTAATTGATATTTTAGTTCCCGCCAAAAATATTTCCAAACAAAAAAAAAAACTTGATCAATAATTTATATTAATTAGTATTTTTTAACTTCTTATGATGTAATTAATTATCTGCTTTGAATTAAATATCATATTTAATTGTATGGTAAATTTCATTATATAATGGTTGTTTTCCAAACTTTGTGCTTGATGAATTAAAATTATAAATGCTGATCGAGTATTCTGAATTAAATATTAATATTGTTACAATGATTTATATCAGAAAAAATAATTATAATCACATTGAATTTTATATGATTTTTTATTTAAATAATTATATATGACGTGTGTGTAAACTATATTGATATATTTGCAATAAAATCTCAAGTTCATATTTATATAAATTATTGAAAGTTAGACTTCAAATAATTATTTAAATGAATATAAAACTTTATACGAGAGTTTGAATACATACAAAAACACACATAATTTAAACAAACTAAATGCTCAAGAAACAAATTTAAAAATATATAATAATTGAGAAATACCAAATAGTTAAGAGGTAAAATCGAAATATTATTTGTTAAGTCTTAAGAAATACAAAATAATAAAATAATATATAAAATAAATTTAAAAAATTAAATATAAGTCTATAAAACTTTAAATTATATTCATATATTAAGTTATCGTATATCAAGAAAATATACAGTGAGAGCTAGCAAAGAACAACATAGCCAAAATAAGAAAACAAAAGATGAAGTTAATGTTATTATTATCTTGTGTTTTTGTCCCACGAGGTAGGAAAAGTTATATGAATCTAAAGAAGTAACATAAAAAGAGATGAAAATAACTATGCAAAGTATCTAGTGCGTGGCTCAAAAATGATAAATCCGTAGGCCTAATGTCTGGATCGATCGTTGGATCAACATGTCGAATCCTGATCCAGACGAAATGGCAAATTAAAAGATATATGGAAAATACCATATTTGGAAGTCATAAACATTCGTATATTTCTTAAATTTGGACATAAGATAATTCAAATATATTATTAATTCATATATTGAATGATCAAACATCATGAAGAATAAATTCGAGGAAAAACAAATTCAGAGGGTAAATAAAGTGGAGTGCATGCAAATTACGAATATAATTGGGTTGAGAATGACAATTTCAATTATGGGTCAAATGGGATATATCAGCTAATGCAATGCATAGGTTATTCTAAGGAATATTGGGTCAAATGTTGACACGTACAATTTTTTTGAAAAATATTAATTTAAAGTATATGCACATTTATAATTTTAATTATAAATTAAAAACAAGTAAGTTATACGAATAACATGCAAATATACTTAAATGATAATCATTCATAATATTTTATAAACCTTGGCGAATATAATTTAAATATAATAATCCATATATTAAATTATCAAGTATGTAGAAAAAAAAACTTTAAGACAAAGAAATAAAAAAGAAAGGATAAATAAAGTTAATATTTTTTTTAAATAAGTTGCGGCACTTTTATTAAAAAAGGAGAAAAGTGTTCGAGTACATAGCAAACAATGAAAAAGAAACGAAAATAAAGAAATTAGTGTTTCATAAGAAATCCCCGCTTAAGAGAACTCTTTGAAGTTTTGTGTAAAGGAATAGAAACCTCGTCTTCATCCATATCATTCTTACTTTGGTTTCTTATCCGACATATGTTAAATAGTGAAATGGAACAAAGTATTGAAAAAAAAAAACCAAGAATAATTATTTATGGCATTAAGTAAGTAGCTTAAGAATGATATTGTGGGCATATAAATATATATATATATATATATAATATATAATATATATATATATGGGTGGGCTCCAATGAGAATCCTCCATATTTGCGAACTTGCAAACTAGTGCTTTTATTATACAATTATTGTGATTTGTTAATATTTCAGCTATATACATCAACAGTGTTTTTATTATATAATTCTAATGCTTTTAATCAAATAAGGAAATATAAAAAAAATCTGCTCCATCCATTTAATAAGAACTAAGGCCCATAATTGACCTTAGATTCACAAATAAGGACATGGTCCTCATTTGAATCTAATCATATATATATATATATATATATATATATATATATATATATATATATAAAGTTATTTTTATAAATTAGAAAACATGCAATTTAAATAAATTATAATACAAATATCATATTTAATTCTAAAAGTTTTAGTATATAAATGCATATGCTCAAGAGTTGACCTATAATGCCGATAACACAAAAAATAAATAATTATAAATGGGTGACTATGGTAGCCAACTAAAAATATTATATCCATTAACTTTATAATAAACAACAATGCAATACTAATTTTGAAAAGTAAATATTATTCTGATTGTATTGCTAAATGAAAAGTATAATAAATTAAATACTCATATATTTTTAATATGAGTGTCCTCTCCCATCTTTGTGTGCAACCTATGTTTTTTATTCGTGGTGCATTGCACGGATATTACACTAGTGGTATTCAAGCTCGAACTCATCTCAACCTGAAATCGAGCTGAACTTGAATCAAGCCTTAACTGAACTTATCGCAAACCGTTTGTCTCAGTCACACTCCGAGTTAAATTGATATCAAAACAATGAGAATATTTATGTGCACATTCTTAAAATTATATTTAAGAAATAATAATATCAAATTACAAATGTAATTTCAAACCATATTATTTTATGTGCTAATAACTTTGAAATCATAATTGAATTTTTTTTACAACAAGTTAATTAACCCATTATTCTTTTGATGCAAATAAAAAAAGTATATAAAGAGACTAATTTCTATAAAATGATCTATAAAACAAGAACCCTCTAGAGATTCTTTTCTCTTCTAGTGGAAACACATAACAAACATATAACTACACCACCGAGGATAATAACATTACTAGCCATAACATTAAAATGAGCTTGGTGTGTTATCAAAGCTCACAAAATTAAATAAGTTTTTTAACCTTAACTAATTTGTAGAAATGTTCAATATGGATCGATCTCACAGAGAGCGGATAAAATTATGAGATAAAGACAATAATGCCCAAACATACCTAAATTCTTGAAAAGTTGGGCAGTATTGTTTTTACCTAAATTACCGGTAAAAAGTTGGGCATTATTGTCTTTATCTCATAATTTTTGGGAAAAAAAATCATTTTTTACTTTCTTAACCCAAACATACCTAATTTTAATTTTTTCCCCAAAATATCAAACTTATTCCAAAAATACGTTCTATTTCTATATTGTTTCCAATTTGTTTCAATATCCTAATAATTGAGAAAATAAACCCTATCAAAACATGTGTTATATATCTGTATTATTTCTAGTTTGTTTCAAAACCGTAATAATTTGAAAAATGAATCTTGTCAATACATGTGTTATGATTTCTTTATTGTTTTCGGTTTGTTTCTATAACCTAATCATTAAAAAAGTGAACTCTATTAAAATATGTGTTATGTTTTCATATTGTTTGTAATTTGTTTCTTTACCCTAATTATTGGGAAAGTAAATCCTATCAAGACATGAGTTATATTTCTGTATTATTTTCAGTTCATTTCTATACCCTAATAATTGGAAAAGTGAAGCTTGTCAAAACATGTGTTGTGTTTCTATATTGTTTTCAATTTGTTTCTACCTCAACTATATTCAATGTTCAACCGTGCTCGACCTAAAAATCTAACCTCAACAACAACAACTAAAACTACTTAGCATGATAAACCTTAAACCAACTAAAATAGATCATGTATTTTGTCTAATTGGGTAAAAATGAACATCTTATTTTAGATTGCCATTCCTCATGAGATTCAACTTGAGTTAGCTCACCACACTACGATCAACTCCATTGTCTTGTGGACGATTTGCAAAATGTTTGTTAAAAATAATGCGTTTGATATCATTTCAAAATTTAGCTTTGTTGTCGTGGACTGTCAATAGCTTTAAGATGTTTGTTCGTGATTAGTAGTTAGTTTAGTTTAATTCTCTTTCAACTCTATATTTTTAATTTATTTTTTAAGTGTATGCAAGAAAGACGAGCACTTAGTGGAGAGCTTGCCCTTTCAGCGAAAACATCAATCGAGCTCAAGTGATTTATGCCAATATGCCAACCCCAAAAATCATGCTAATCACAAAAATCTAAACATAGACGTTCCTCCCTATGCTCAAGTGATTTATGCTAATCACAACCACGGTTCTCATGAAACTAAACCACTCCATCAAGATCCACCTTACAATCATGCTCCATGAGCACCTCACCCGCACGACCCCTAATAACTATACTTCCCACAATCTCATCAAGAAGCCCCAGGGCCTTACATTCATCAAAATGGGAACTATCCTCCTCAAGACCCCAGCCGGCTTGTATGCGATAGTTTGCTCGGCCCATGATTGGCTTGTCAACATCATGCATACATTTAGGGCCCACGACCCAAGTTACGAGCTCGAGAAAATTCACTTCAATCAATTGCCTTTTTTCTATGGGCTACCGAATGAAGACCCTCTAAACTACATTCGAGAATTCTACTCTGTCATCCACACGTTCCCCCTTGAAGGCTTAATGATGATCAACTCAAAATGTGATTTTTTTTCCTCACTTTGAAGGATCGAGCTAAGACATGGTTCATGTCTTTGACACCTGACTCTCTTACCAATTCGGACATGGTCTATGATCATGTTATGGGCAAGTACTAATCAAATCAAATGAAGGCTTCAATTCAAGCAAAGATCGCCACATTTAGTCAAACGGAGGGACAACCTTTCCATGAGGCTTCAGAGTGTTTCATGGGGCTTCTTACTTGATGCCCACATTACCACTATCCGCTTGAATTAATCAACCAGTTTTTCTATGACGGACTTGTTCTCACCTTACAATACATGGTTGGTAATGCCGCCGGTGAAGATGTCGGGTCCCAAAAGGCACATAAAGTTTAAGATATCTTCGAGTCCATAAGTTATAATTCGAAACAAAAGAATGCACGTTCCAAGAAGATAGTCATTCATGAAGTAACCACCTCTCATACATCTCATGAAGATACAAAGATAGTTCCTGAATTGACGAGGCAAGTGGTCTCTTTACAAACCCATAATACACTTCTCTCTCAAAGTGTTCCTCAACCACCATCGCCTACCGAGATGTGCCAACCTTTTCCAATCCATGTTTGAGCCACCCAAGGAGCTCAAGGAACAAGTTCAAGCAGTTCTAGAATATCAGTCAAATCAAGACAGACTACTCTACCGATCGAACGAGGTCAGTCAAGGGTATCAAAACCATTTTCCTCGCAACAATGATCCATATTCACAAACGTATAATATGAGTTGGAGGAATCAACCAAACTTCTCGTGGTAAAACAACCCTAAGAGCGGCAACTACTCATCAAGCCCTCAACAACAAAGTAACTTTGCTCCTCAATAATTGTACCCTCAACAAAAAAGAGGGCATAGTTCATTCCAAAACCGGGCACCTTTTCAACTGACACACAAACTCAAGCTCCTTTTCAAATGGCCACACCAGATCAAGCTCTGTTTCACCATCTCTTAAAATGTTGTTAACACACACACAATTCATGCAACATTTCGAAAAGCTGATGGATAAGCTTGAAACTATGATTGGCCAACTTGCCACTCAAGTGGGGGAGAATGAGCTAGGAAAGTTGTCGAATCAAATGTCTCAAGCCCAAACTATCACCATTATTAAGAGTGTCCGAGTTTTAGATTAGGCACTCCCATTAACGAAGGATGATCCCACATCGTCTCCAACTCGAGATGAGAGTGTATCTCCAAAAGGCACACCGATAACAAATGTTGATAAGGAAGCCAAATTACCTGGTGCTCTTCACAAGGCACCCAACCCATATCGAACGCCTATTCCATTCCCGAGCAGCCTTCATCCCAAGAAAGATAAGTAATTTCTTGACCTTTACAATATGCTCTCAAAAGTGAATATTAATTTGCCTTTACTTGATGTCATAAGAATCCCACATATTTAAATTTCTCTAAAGATCTTGCTCCAATAAGTAGACATTTTAGTGATAATGAAGAGATATATTTTTCAAATGCGGCGATCATAATCTTTCAAAAAACCCTTCCTTCTAAGGAAAGCGACCCCGGGTATTTTTGTATAAAAATCACCTTGGGAAATGGAAAAGAGTCTCAGGGTATGCTTGACCTTTGGGTGGAGATCAATCTAATGACAGTTTCTATCTATGAGCTATTTGATTACCTCAAGCTCACGAATATGCGTCTCCAATTGATGGACCGTTCCATTCAATATCCAAGGGGGGCTGTAAAGGATGTTTTTATACAAGATCGTGGCTTCATTGTGCCTGTTTTTTTTTTTCTTGGATGTGGAAGGTGTGCAAGATGAATCCCAGGAGCACACCATCCTTTAGGCTGCCCGTTCTTGGACACCACCAACACATTGATCAATGTTAAGAACGATAAGATGACCTTGTCTATTTTCGATGAAACGGTCACTTTTTCCATCCAGAACTTCCAAGTAACTTCCTCTTTGACCATGAATGCCGCATGCTCCTTCATCGAACCCATCACTCCACTAGTGCAAGAAAAGATCAAAGAAAAATTGATTACCTATGAGTTTCTTGCAAGTGACAACATTTCTTTGCTCCACGGGGATGACGATTGGCTAGAGCCTAATTTGGAGGGGGTGATTGACCTTTTTGATTTAGGTGGCATAAACTCAAAATTAAACCCAAAATAGAGCTTAAACCCCTACCGAGTAATCTTAAGTATATATTTCTCAAGGAGGGCAAAAAGAAGCTCATCATTATCTTTGCCGAGTTGGTAGATGATGAAGAGAAAACATTGATCGAAGAGCTTAAGAAATTATAAGGAGCCATCGATTGGAGTTTATCAGAAATCAAAGGAGTTATCCCCACCATGCGCGTACATCGTATTGTCTTAGAAGGAGTGAAGTCGATTAGAGAGGGCCAAAGATGTTTGAACTTTAATTTGATGGAAGTTGTGAAGAAAATGATCTTCAAGTTGATTGATGAGGGTATCATATTTCCCATGCCCGATGGTGAGTGGGTGAGCACCATTCATGTGGTTCCAAAGAAAAGGTGGCATTAAGATCATCGCAAATGACAAGGATGAGACCGTTCCCACTCGATTAACAATCGGTTTGCGCAAGTGCATCAGTTATAGGAGAATCAATGTTGTCGTAAGGAAGATTCTTTTCCCACTCCCGTTCATCGACCAATTGCTCAAAAAGTTAGCCGGCCACCAATACTATTGCTTACTTTATCGCCTTTCTGGATAATATCAAGTAGCCATCGCTCTGGAAGATCAAAATAAGATGACCCTCACATGCATATTAGGGACATTTGCCTTCGGGAGGATGCATTTTGGACTTTGCAATGTGTCAACAACCTTCTAACATTACATGATCTCCATATTCACTAACATGATCAACAACTTTCTTGAATTCTTTATGAAATATTTCTCGATATTTTTCTAATCCTTTACTTGTTGTTTAAATAATCTAGCTAAGGTTCTTGAACGTTGCAATGCTACTAATTTGACATTGAGTTAGGAAAAGATTCATTTCATGGTTCAAAGTGGTATAGTATTAGGTCATGTTGTGTCATCTTGGAGGATTGAGGTAGACAAAGCAAAAATTGATGATATTGAAAAACTCCCACCCCCCGTGAATGTGAAAGGAATAAGAAGCTTATAGGGCATGCGGGTATCTATAGGCGTTTTATTAAAGGTTTTTCAAAAACTATTTGCCTGCTATGTCATCTACTTAGAAATTATGCACGCTTAAATTTTGATGAGTCTTGCTTAATGGCTTTTAATTCATTGAGAAATAGTTTGACTACGGCTCTGGTGGTTGTTGCCCCGAATTGGTCCCTACCTTTTGAGACAATGTTGCGTCGAGTGATGCGGTAGGGGTGGTCTTGTGGAAACGTGTATATAACCTTCTTAGAGTGGTCTATTATGTTAGTATTATGTTAAATGATGCCTGAAAAAAAATTACACCACCACCGAAAAGGAGCTTTTAACCATCGTGTTTCCACTTGAAAAAATTTGTGCTTAAATTGTTGGTTCAAGAGTGATTTAACATAGTAATCATGAGGCTTTATACTATCATTTCAATAAAACTCAAGCCAAAATTAGATGAATTTTAACTCTTCAAGATTTTGACATAGAGTTCGAGATAGAATAAGGTGTGAAAATATTGTTGCCGATCACCTCTCATGGCTTGTTGTTAGTGATAAGGGGCATGTTGCTATTGGTGAAGGTTTTCCTCATGAGACCCTGTTTAATGTTTCATCCACTCCTTGATACACTGATATTTTGAATTATCTTGCTTATGATGTTTTATGTCCTAATATATCCTTCCAAGAATGAAAGGGATTTCTCAATAATTGTAGGGGATACTAATGGGACGACCCTCACTTGTTCAAGAATGGAAAGGATGGGATGAGGAGGAGGTGCATTCCGAAAGAGGAGCACCGAGATATATTATATTTTTTCCATGATCGCCAATGTGATGGCACTTAAGAGGCCAAAAGACTTCATTTAAGACTCTCCAATTGGGGTTTTATTGGCCGATGCTTTTTAGAGATGCCTATGAGTATTGTAGGTCTTATGATCGTTGCCAACATACCGGAAGTAACAACAATAGAAATGAGATTTCATTGACTAGTAACCTTGTTATGGGAATCTTTGACGTTTAGGGAATCGACTTTATGGGATCCTTCCCTAAGTCAATCAACCATGTGTAGATTCTAATAGGAGTGATTACGTATCTAAGTGGGTCGAATATATCCCCACAAAGAAGTGTGATGCGGAGGTTGTTCTCAAGTTCTTACAAGATAATATCTTTAGTCGTTTCGGCATCCCTCTTGTGATTATAAGCGTTGTTTGAAAACATCTTTGCAACAACCTTCTTGAATAGTTGATGGAATGATATGTAGTGAAGCATAAAGTGGCTACGCGTCACAACCCTCAAACATCGGGCCACATAAAGATGAGAAATATGAAAATAGAGGGGATCCTTGAGAAGAACGTGCAACCAAATTTAAGAGATTGGTCGATGAGGTTGATTGACACACTTTAGCCTATAGAATGGCTCATAAAATGGTTCTGAGGATGAGTCCTTACCAGTTAATTTATGGGAAAGCATGTCACTTCCAGGTTGAGATGGAAAATCATGCTCATTGGGACATTGGAGCCTTCAATTATGATTTGAAACAAGATAGAGATGACCGAAGACTCCAAATCTCGGAACTTGATGAGATTAGAAACGAGGCATATGATAGTGCTTAGATTTACAAGGAGAAAGTCAAGATCCTTCACGACAAGAAGCTCATTCCAAAGGAGTTGAAAGTAGACATGAAAGTCCTCCTTTACAACTCCCGGATCAAGTTATTTCCCAGAAAGCTTAAATCAAAGTAGAGTGGTCGGTATGTTGTCGAAGACATGATACAAGATCATTTTTCCATGAACGAACATCGCGTCAAGCCTTATTTCCACAGATCGTTGTGACCACAAGATAGACAAATTATCATCATTGACGATGATCCCGTTTCTAAATCATAATCGACATGAGTTTGTTGAGCTAGAGAAATTAAAAAAGTGTTTCTTGGGAGGCAACCCACGGGTTTTGTATCCTTAATACTAAATATTTTGAATCTTGTAAATTCATCTTTCAACTATTCGTTTCTCTTTTGATTTCTCATTTGTTTTTCTTTTGTTCACGTTATAAGGAGTATTTTATCAAGGGTAGAAAGTCGTTTATGCATACCCAAAGCCATAAATGAAGAATCTGACATTTTGCTCAAGAAATGGTGGTCAAAGGAGCTGAAATGAGGCAACGTCGACTCCCCATTGATCGACGTCTGATCGACGGGAGTAGCCTATACTCCCCATCGATGCGCGATCAACAAAAATTTACACGTGCATCAGTTGCCTATCGAAAGCCCACCAATCTACGTAAAACTCTCTATTCTCCCTTTTGATAGACACCCGATCGACAAGAACTTGCACGCAAATTGTTTACCTTTTGAAAGCACATAGATCGACGTAAAACTCTCTATTTTCCTGTCGATAGATCGTCGATTGATGCTTGATCGATGGGTAGACCAAGAACCGGATTGACCCTGCCTGCATCTACTCAGGAAAAGGACAACCCAAACCTTAGACCTAACCTAATTCTTGGCTACTGTGAGCTTCGGTATAAAATAAAAACAATTTTCTTTTGCTTACCGAAAAAAATGTACACATACGTTTTTCTTGCTCTCCACAATTCCCAATATGTCTGGCCACTTCCCAACTTTTCCCAACAACTTTTTCGACCACCATCCACCTGAGGTGAATCTCAACTTCTGTCCAACTTCCATCGAGCAATTTCCTCATTTCTTTTTCCACAATAAAATGGCCTTATCTTTTTGTCCGAAATTATTATTCTTCTCATCTGAAAATCGAGGTACTTCGTTTGAGCCTAATTTGTTCTATGTCGTGATTTAATTTTTGGTTTGGTTGGTGTTTCATTTATTCATCTTTTATCCAAATATTCTCTTTTGAATCATCGCATGCCACATGCTCGAAGAAATTCCCCAAAAAGCGTGGCCTTTCAAATTTAATTTTTTGTGAGCACGTTCACCGTCAAAAGATAAAGCTATAATTCCTCTACCCCCTTTCTTGTGATGTTGATTTACCATGTCTCAGATGGAAAGAGGAAGGACATCTTGGCCAAATACGAGGCCATGTTCCCCATTTATTTTAATGAGAAGGCAAGATTTATCTTTTGATTAAGACTCATGGATTCACAGCGCCTTGAGCTATTGATTTGTCAGACAAGGAGGAATGGGTACAAGAGGGCTCGGAACATTATGAAGCGGTTCTGAGATATATCAAAGCAATCGGGTGCACAACGTTCGCCCAAATGAAGCTCCCCAGATATTGTGAACTTGTGCTCGAGATTTTCACCACCTTAGATGTATTCGCCGATTGGACGTTCATAAGATGACTCAGGGGCACCAGAATTTGTGGGAATGAAAGCATCTTTGAAGATGTATTTGGGCTTGATAGAAATGACATTTCCTCGATGCCCCAATATGGAGCGTATTTTGGCATGAGTTAACGAAAGGAAACACAAGCCCTTTCGACCAATTTTCCAATTATAAGGATAAGAAACGACATCATCTATGTCTCTTATAAGTTCCTCGCCCACATCGTGCTTTGCAAGCAAGAGGGTACCAACGCTACGAAACCCGAGCTTTACACTTTGTGGTGCATCATAAATGATTGAAGGCCACACCTATTTCCTTTCATCTTCGACGGGATCTAAAACATCTTGGACAAGAAATCCGGCAACAAGATGCCACTCCTTTCATTCGCCCCATTTATATTCGGCCTCGCCCATCACTTTAAGTGCAATCAGAGTTGGATCTCACGGAATGCAACACGGGTTGAGAGTATGACATGTGTGTGGTTTTTCAAATTATGTAACTAATATTATTAACGAATTTATTCTAAACATTAAAATATAAAAATAACATAATAATAATTAATAAATAAAGATTGGACACAAGTTTAGAATGTGACTTCTTATGAATTTTTATAAGCATGGAAATAAAATTACTAACGAATTGAATCTAAACATTAAAATATATAATTTAATAATTATAATAACTTATAAATAAATTAGATAAGTACAAGGCACAGGTTGAAAAAGCACGGGTTGAGAATATTATTTGAATTTTTCATTTTACATAAAACTTTGTAATTATCACAAATATTTTTTATATTTATCTTTTTACAAACTCCGTGTAATACAGGGGTATTAAACTAGTGTATATATATATATATATATATATATATATATACACACACACACATACACACACATATATAATATTCTATTAATTAAATATTTAATTTAACTTTAAATTTGATATCCAAAATAAAAAAATATACAAATTAAATAGAAAAATATATTCTATAATATTATTACCAAATCAACTTTATGTGTCTATACTATGATTCATAAAAACTTTATATAATAATTATTACTCTTTCATTTCTCATTCTTACATAAATTAAAAAAATGTATTTTGTACACCTCTTATAATCAAAATAATTTCAAGTCCTTCTATTATATAATTATAGACTAATTCAAAATAATGTTAAGTGCTTTTATTATATAATTATAGATTAATTGTCTCATTGAATAAGTGTATACCAATTAGAGAAAGAAAAAAAAAACCTCAAACCTACAAAATTGAGGAAGGGCTATTATTTTGGGGTAAAAGAAGTTGTAAACTATCAAAATAGACAGATGAAGTACGTGATAGAAGTCGTAGATAATAATTGAGTGAAAAAAAAAACTTCATGAAATTAATCAAAATGAGAAAATGATACAATCAAATGAGCTACTACTAACTTGGTAATTGATTTTGGTGCAGTCGAAGATGTGTGGGTTCGATTCTCACTCTCATCATTTCAAGGACTGCTTCTTAACTCTTCTAAAAAAAAGAAAAAAAAAGAAGAATAGGGAGAGAACAAAATTCATTGACTATATGTAACAATAGGAAAGAGAGATTTCTACCAGAAGGATTGTCAAAATTGTGCGTCGGTCATAATTATAGTGGTAAAAATGGATAACCTTATGTTGTAAATGATTATTTACTTGCTCCAAATACTTTATGTGTGCTTAGTTCAGAAAACCATGAAACTTGAATTAAGATCATATAAGAACCGGTTCTTTAGGTGGAAACCTAGAAACCTATTATATTACATTATATATAATGCCAAGTTCAGTATATAAAATGTCATTTTTATACTTTTGGAAAAGCAAACTGCTATTTTCGTGTTTCTTTATTTTTATTATTATTTTAATTATCATGTATATGACTCATAAATAACATCATATAATTGTAATATAAGAGACTCCTAGATTCCTACACATAAATTGGTTCATATATATATATATATATATATATATATATATATATATATATATATATATATATATATATATATATATATATATATATATACATATATGATTAAACTAGTGCAGAAACAGCTTTTAAGAACGCCTGTTTCTTCAGATTAAGAACGCCCTACTGAGGCGTTCTGTATGGAGCTGTTCTTGAAAGTCTGACAATCAAGAACGCCTCAGCAGGGCGTTCTTGATTGTCAGACTTTCAAGAACGGTTTTTCAGAGACATTCTTAAAAGAATTTCAGCCGTTCTAGAAAGTCAGTTTTGCAACTCTGGAAAGTACTTTCCAGAACGTCCTTTTTAAGACGTTCTGGAAAATATACTTTCCAGAACGTCCATTTTTAAGGCGTTCTCGAAAGTATACATTCCAGAACGCTTATATTTCGAGACGTTCTGGAAAGTATATTTTCCAGAACGGCTAAAAAACAGACGTTCTGGAAAATGTATTTTCAAGAACGTCTCCAAAAAAATACGTTCTGGAAAGTATATTTTCGAGAACGTCTTCAAAAAAGGCGTTCTGGAATTAATAGACTTCGCGGAAAAACATACCCTGCAGCTGCGGATCAGTCATGTTTTGCGAACATCGATATTTTAGATAAGCACGAAATTGCATAAAAAACGAAAGTAAAGGTGAAAACGGTACGGTGAAGCTTGCGACCTTCAAAGAGCTTTTGTTTTCCAAGCTTTGACTAGTGTAGACTGTAGACCCTCTGTCTCTCTCTAGACTATACAATTATTTCTCTGTAAATGCTCTCTGTGTCTGATGTGAAGTAAAATTTCTAGCGGACCCCAACGGATTTCATTAATATTAGGGTTTCTCGGTTCAATACCTTATGAAAGTCGGAATTATTGGTGGACGAGAGGATGGGTGGATCTGGAGAGAGGAGGATGCACTAGTGCCAGCGCCGGAACAGAGTAACATCTCGGCGCTTATGTCGGCTCACAGCTGCAAGGTGTTCGCCGAGACATTGTTGGCGAATCCAGACACGACGGAGATGTTCGAGAGCAACGTGGAGAGCGGGCTGACGATTTCTAGCCCTAGCGACGATGCGATGAAGGGTTTCATGCCCAAATTCAAAAACCTAACCACCTCCGGCAAGCAATCGATGCTGGAGTACCACGAGATTCTGATTTACGAGTCGATGCCCGGCTTGAAGTCCAGAAATGGATAGACGAACTCGTTGACCACCGACGGTGTTAGAAAGTTCGATTCCATGGTGCAGAATTACGGTGCCGACGTGACGATTATGATGAAAATTGTGACGGCGAAGAGGGGCTCTGAATAGAGAAAAAGCCAGAGTAGATTTCGTGGTGATGGGAATCGGCGATCTGGGGACGACGGGATATGGATAGAGGACATGAAGTAGGGCAAAATTAAAATTTTATTAACATATTTTTTAATTCCTAAAATAATATGTTACCAGAAAGTCTTTTTTAAGACGTTCTCAATATCGAACATACAAGAACGACATTTTTAAAGACTTTCTCGATATTTAACATGCGAGAACGTCATTTTTAAAGACGTTTTCGATATTTAACATACGAGAACGTCGTTTTTAACGACGCTCTCGATATCTAACATACGAGAACGTCTTTTCAACGGCGTTCTGGATATCCAGTATACCAGAACGTCTTTGAAAAAGACGTTCTCGTATGTGACACTTTTATTACAAAAATGCCACCTCCTGACATTTAAGAACGCCGCCTCCTGAGGCGTTCTTAAATCCCTATTCTTGAATCCTGTTTTTGTACTAGTGTTAAGATCATGTGAGAACCAAATTCCTAGGTGAGAACTTAGGAACCGCTATGTTACATTATATGTGATGCTAATTTAAATAATGCAAAATGCTATTTATATTTTCACATTGCTAGTTTTATGTTCCCTTGATTTTTACTATTATCTTATTAGCATGTACATGATTCATAAATAGTATCAAATCCTATTTAATATAATAGGTTTTTAGGTTCCCACGTGAACCCACCCATATATATCATTTGGACCCAACCTATATATATATATATATATAGGATTGGGTTCAAATGAGAACCCCGTCATTATATGTGAACCTAGGGACTAATCCTGGCTTTTTACACAGTACTCTAGTGCTAAAATCAGTCCAATTTTTTTAATTTAATTATATATATTTTTTTTAGTTTTAAAACATACAATATGTATCTTAAATTGTAGATCTTGAGAATGTGATTAATTTGATATATATTTCATTCAAAACGAATAAAATTTGAAAAATTTATAGTTTGTTGAAGATTTGAGTTTCATTTCAAATTTTTGAATTTGCAGTTTATATACGAAATTTGCGATGTTTTTTGTATACAATCGTAGTGTTTTTTTCTTAATCTATTGTGCTTTCTAAAGAACAATGTAGTGCTCTTTGTAAACGTTGATATATGTCCAAAATACCATTTTTAATTAATTAATGCATTTTTTTACATTATTACCATGCTGACATATCATGATCTCAACCATAAAGATTATCCAATCTAATGGTCAAGATGAGTCCCTAGGTTCACATATAATGACGGGTTCTCATTTGAACCCAACCCTATATATATATATA
>BMAC01000113.1:436811-467626 GCA_014905375.1 Phtheirospermum japonicum
GGGGCGGGGAGGGGTGCGCCTCGGTGTCCCGAAAACAAATCCTATTTTTTATTATTTTTTCAATTTTTTCTATTTTTTTTATTTTTTAAAATTTCCGAGGGACAACGTGCGGAGGAGCGCCGGCAGCAGGAGGAATTTCAGGCGCGGATGGATGCCCAGATGGCTGAAATGTATGCTCGTTTCCAGCAGCAGTATCCCCCTCCCCATCAGCAGTACCCTCTTCCCCATCCATAGGATAGTTTGATTTTCATATAAACTTTGTTACTGTGTCGAACGCATGTAATTATTCTTAAATTTTCAAACATTTTTATAATAATTAGTTTATTTATTTGTCTTTTCATTAATGATTTTTTTTTAAATTTTTTGGAAATTTTAATAATTGAATAGGAATTAAAATTAAAATTGAAAATTGAAAATTAATAAAATAAAAACGAGGGGACAATCCCTCGGTAATCCCTCGGAAAAGTAAAAAAAAAAATTATTAAGAAAATATAAACCGAGGGGATATTCCCTCGGAAATATAAAAAATACGAGGGAATATTTTACCCTCGGAATTCCGAGGGAAAACGAAGCCCTCGGTGTTCCGAGGGAATAAGTTCCCTCGTAATTCCGAGGGACTACAAAGTCCTCGGTTTTCCTAGGGAAATATTTCTCGGTTTTTCCGAGGGTTGCACGGAAATTTTTCCGAGGGAATGTTTTCCTCGGTTTAAGATTTTCGAGGGAATATATCCCTTGGAAAAGATTTCTGAGGAGGGTTTTTCCGAGGGAATTTTTCCCTCGATTTTTCCCAAAACCGAGGGATTTTCCCTCAAAACCGAGGGAAAAATCCCTCGGAAATCTATATATTTTTTTTGTAGTGTAGCTTATTCCATCACAATAAGATTTTTTAGACTGCTTGGTAAGAACCAATAATACGCTCTTCATAGATTATTCTGCCTAATAAGCTCCTGTTCCGAAAAAGTAACAAATCGTAATTTTTTCTAATAAGCTCCTACCTTATTTGCTAAAATTCTTTTTTATCCTTTTGTATTGTAAAAAGTATTTTATTTATAAACTAATATATTACTTTATATTTTATGAAAATATTTTTATTAGTCATAATTAAAGTTTTATTTATTATTTTAATTATCTTTTTAATTATTTTTCAAGTATTTGTCTTTTTTTTTTAAAATAATCTTTTGGGAAGTCTTCATTAATTATTATAATTTTATTTCTATTATTTTTTATATTTTTCTTTTTTTTATGTATAATATTTTATATTTTTTAATCACGTATATTGGTAAATTAACCTTCAATCAGCTACTTTAATCAACTAATTTGCCAAAACCCTCGAAGAGGTTCATGTACTTGATGATAATTCTAGAAAATAATGAGATCTAGATAAGTTATGTCTATATAATGAGAACAAATAGAATTAATAAGAAAGTTAGTCGACTATATATATACTCACGAGCTCAATGATAGCGAGATGGTATTTTGAATTTAATGAAAAGTGATTGACATAATTGTTTGGTCAAGATTGAATATGCAATATTATAGATTGTTATATGTTGAACTAGTAGTTCATTCATTTGAAATATATTGTCAATTCTATATAAATAAAGACTTATGCTACAAGAGCATTTTTATATGTGGTGGATGATACTGAAACTTGAAGTTTCATTCAACATATAATATAGAAACAAGGTCTTGAATGTAATGCAATCTCACAAGGATTTTGAGATGCTTGAAGAATATTTGTAACATTGGTATTTAATATGATAAGATATGCATTTCACTCTTTGTTCCTTAACTGAGATTTTGTCTCATTAGGTTTTCCCAGTAAAGTTATTAATGAGGCAATATTACGTGCATATCAAAAGAATAATGTACATTTTTTTCCTTTGACCAATTTTTTATCCTACAGGGTTTTAATGGTAAGATTTTAATGAGACAATATTTGGACACTATAAGTGTGAAATGATATACTTTGTGTACCACATAATTCAAATGAGGCTATATAAAATGTGACAAGACAAAATATATATCTCCCAAGTTATTCTACACACAAGATCTCCAAAAGTTTCGTGACATTGATATCCAACAAATTCACTCAAGTGATAATTTGGCGAACTTATTACGAAGGCATTACCAACATCATCATTTAGAATATGGTACATAAGATTGGCATGCTTCAACTCATGATCTACATTGAAGGTTTCCTATGGATAGCGTTGTATTCTTTTTCGTTTGACAAGATTTTGTCCCATTAGATCTTCCTGATAAAGTTTTAACTACTACAAAAAATACTTTTTACATCGGTTTTGGAATCGTTGTAGTATCGAACGTAGTAAAAAGTTTGGCTAGTTTACATCGGTACTACAACCGATGTAATTAGGTTTTTTTTATTACATTGGTTTTGAATTTACCCGATATAAAAGTATTCATGAACATCAAAAGCCCGATGTAAATGTAGCCGAATTTACATCGGTCAATGAAAGACCGATGTAAAATGTGTACACAATATTACATCGGTCTTTAATACAACCGATGAAAAAGAACCTCATTTTAACATCCATTTATATTATAACTGATGTGAAACTACTGGGATATTTTTTATTTGTCCGTTTTAGGCGGATCCCAAATCTGAAAACTTGAACCAAATTTTTTCACATAGCCCAACCAAACAAAAAGTGCACAATTCACCCAATAATTCATAGCCAAACTGAAAGTACATAATTTATATTTAATAATCCATCCACCCAAACTATAAGTTAACAACTCAAAACGAACTATAAGGTAACAATTCATCAAACCTAGTTGTAATTTCAAAAATAAAACCCGACTTACACAAAATAATAGTCGAATATGAAGACAAAACTATGATGTAAGCCAAAACTCTCTTGACAGTGTACCAAAACGGAGCAATATTGTTTGATGCTTTGTGAGGGGTTTGATAACGGTGGGTAAAAGGCTCGAATGGTGTATTTTTTACCCAATAATACAATTGCCAATTACTTCGTCAAAGTTTCATTTCTACTTGCATTAAGTTTAAAATCCACAATTAGATATAATGAGTAGTAAAACAAAACGATAATATTTTTTTTCCAACGCTCTATTCAAAAAACATACATCCCATATTTAAATTAAACAAGTAAATATTTTCTAATCAACGCTCTTATTTATTACACATTTTTATCTTTGCATTGTCATATATACAACAAATGTAGTGATATGTGATGCCATAAGGCAAACCCATATACAAAGAACTTGAGTGAGTATATAAGACTTGCAAACGGATTAAAAATCATGGGGTTTTCATCATATCTCTTAATTGAGGGTTCATGTCGAGCATGCTGCAAAGTTGTTGAGAATTAAAGATCTGCAAGAGAGTGGTAATTTAGGGTAACCTAAAGCAAAAGCACAAGTATATAATAAAAACTCCCCTTACTTAATCAATGCATTGAGGATCAGAAAGAAACATCTACATCTTTTGTGTTACGGCTGGATTTGCAACCAACTGAAGCACATTCTCATGCGGGGAAAAATTCATTTTTGGTACATTATGTTGACCACTTTCCAGAGAAGGTACGTGATGTTGGCCAGCATCAAACTACATACATTAAGTTGGCAAATTTATCAAATTTGGTACAAAAAAAGCCCAATCGGGCTTTGATGATTACATGGCATGATTGAATCATTTCTTATCATTTTTAATTTAAAAATTAATTTAAAAACTGATTTCTTATCATTTTCAATTTAAAAATTAATTTCTTATCATTTTAAAATTAATTTAAAAATTAATATAAAAATTAATTTCTTATCATTTTTAATTTAAAAAATTAATTAAAAAATTAATTTTTTATCATTTTAAAATTAATTTCTTATCATTTTTAATTTAAAAATTAATTAAAAAATTAATTTCTTATCATTTTAAAATTAATTTTTAAATTAAAAATGATAAGAAATTAATTTTTAAATTAAATTAACTTTTGAATTAACTTTAAAATGAGAAGAAATTAATTTTTAAATTAAAAATGATAAGAAATTAATTTTTAAATTAAATTAACTTTTTAATTAATTTTAAAATGATAAGAAATTAACTTTTAAATTAAAATTTTAAAAAATTAATTTTTAAATTAATTCTTAAATTAAATTAACTTTTGAATTAATTTTAAAATGATAATAAATTAATTTTCAAATTAATATTTAAATTAAAAATGATAAGAAATTAATTTTTAAATTAATTTTTAAATTAGAAATGATAAGAAATTAATTTTTTAATTAATTTCTAAATTAAAAATGATAAGAAATTAATTTTTATAATAATTTTTAAATTAAATTAATTTGAAAATGATAAGAAATTAATTTTTAAATAAAAAATGATAAGAAATCAGTTTTCAAATTAATTTATAAATTAAATTAAAATTTAAATTAAAAATGATAAGAAATGATTAAATCATGCCATGTAAGCATCAAAGCCCGATTGAGCCTTTTTTTGTACCAAATTTGATAAATTTGCCAACTTAATATATGTAGTTTGATGGTAACTAATATCATGTACATTTTATGGAAAGTGGCCACTACCAAAAATGAAATTATCCCTTTCCATGCGCGATAATTCAGGAAGATAGATCTTCCTAATACAGCAATAGAAAGAATTTTTGACTCACCAATTTGAGAACCTCCAAAATACGAGATCTGAGAATTTAAAGCGGAAATGTTAGAAAGACTCAAAAACAAAAAGATCACAAAAGTCCTATATGACTATCTAAATTAATCAATCAAGGGTAATATTCCAAGAACTTGACTTCTAAACAAAACTGAGTTTGTATAATAAGATTAAAAAAATTAAATTGAGCATTCAGAAAGTACAAGCTTCAAACATAGTTCATAAATAACTACCAAGACTACAATAAGCCGCTAAGAGATGAATGAGTCTACATCTAGACTTGCGATATTCTATTCATTTATTTATTATATTTGTGTGGCATTTCAGCTGTCTCTTAATAAGAGTCGCCTGCTTCATAAACATTTTGTTAGTACATTAAGCAATTTCAGCAGCCGGGCTCGCCACCATGCTCGGTGTCAGAGATAATCTACTTCCATTTTCCAAACTCAAACTGCCAAAGGCTTTCCTCAAATATCCGTTGGTAGAACTGAGGTTTTTCCTTCTATTTTTCAGGCCCTTGTTTAACCTGCCACAACAGATCAAACGCTTGGACCTAAGCGAATCGAGAGAAGCCCGGTTTCCATCCTGGGCCGAATCCAAAATCTCAGTGCCTTTTGGGAACTCAGGATTAGGACAAATCACCCATAACAAAGCAACAAACACGCTGATATATAATTTTGTGGTTTTCTCCTTAATCTATTTATCGACTTTAAGCACAACTTGAATCTCTTTTTAGGAAAATATTTAAAAACAATTCTAATAGAAAAATGGAAAACCAAAGTTTGAATTATAGAGCCTCAGTTCTTGCACATCGATCGACTATTGATAGGATTTCTGCAAAATGAATCAGCTAATACTATCAAATATATATAGAAGGATAAACACAGATCTCCTTTTTTAATAAATACCTTTTTCAAGTTGATGAGCTCAGTTTAAAAAAGGAAACAAATCAGTCCTCATTACAATGCATCGAAGGTGCTTCAATTCCTCCAAGTGCAGCGCCGAATCTTCATTGTTGGCCATTTTTGCTCTTTTTTCCACTCAGAATTGGTTGTGCAAAAGAAAATCAAAACTTCAAAACAGTCTCATAGAAAGTATTGCGCCGAAAATAAAAAATTCAGATAACATGGTAATATTAAAAAAAAAATAAAAAATCAATAAACAGGGAATCACACAAACACAAAAAAATAAAAAAATAAAACAAAAAATCAACAATCAAAAACAAAAATATAAAACGAAATATGTACAATTTTAAGGAAAATTGAATCGTATTAAGGTTTGCGATGACCGAAATTTACTGCCCTTCTCTAAGAACCACCAAGCTCGGCAAGAACGGAGAGGAAATAATCAGTTACCCCCACTCCCAGCAGCCGGAGCTGAAGCGCCAAGAGAGATTCTGACCTTCATCAACACTAGCCGAACAGAGGCGGAGATCTCAAATCGAAAAAGGAAAACCATCGTCAGGGAGGCAAGGAACTCGATTCAGAAAACAAAAGTTATAAGATCCGACATTTTTCACTTTGACGACCAGAAAGAAGAGGAGGACAAGTACGTATCATCCTTTACATTTCACGAATCAGATGCTTTGGTCATCACCGAACCCATTCTAGAGATTCGAACACATCGAGTCCGCATAGATCCCGACGCATAAGCGAGCATAATATATCTGCCGGCCTTCCGAAGAATGAGGGTACTCTGAGAGTACGTTGAGCCATGTGACGATAGAATCTGAGGGATAAGTGGCAACTATGTGCAAGCTCTATTTCAGGTAAAGCTGTTTGTCGAGTTTGGCATGGGCGAAGAGAAGAGAACGATTCTCACATCTTTCAAAGTGATCGACGTCCCAAGAGACTATAATGCCATTATAGGTAGACCAGCTCTATATGATCTCAAGGGAACAATGTCAGTCTACCACTATTCGATTAAGTTCCCAAGTGCCCTCGGAGAGTGCGAACACCGGGGTGATCAGGTGGCTGCTCAAGAATGTAACTGGTCAATCAGACCAAGGTAGATAAACATGGTTGAACTATCGAGAAGAGAAGATCTGGCTGAGGAGACGAAAGGTGATGAGCCCAGCAATCTGATTTTGAAGGACATGATCGTCGAAAATCCAGACGAACCCAACCCGAAGTAATGAGGAACACGCCATGGACATAGACGAACTGACTCTTGTGTCCGAGGTCGACCACCTGATCTCCATGCCGAACAAAAAGAACCAGAATCAATTCAAGAACTCGAACTAATGGAAGTCGGCTAGAACATAGAAAAAGCTGACGCAACAAGACAAACTTCACCAATTGAATTTTTTTTTGTCGAGGCCGACCTGACAGAGGTCGACCTAGATAGGGACCGAGGTCGCAGACAAGGAATAGAGACAATGATCGAGGAAACTGAAAGGAACAAAGAGTCATGAGACGAAAAAGGAGTAAGAATGGATGAAGACGAGTTGCATTCTCGGAAGATGAATCTGAAGAGAAAGGCTACCCATGCCGAGCTAGTGGAAGACTTAGATTGGGTTTCGATCGATGAGCTCGAGCCAAACAAGTAACTCTGGGTCGGCCACGATCTCCAGGAGCCCATCAAATCTCAGCTTATCAACTTCTTGAAGGCAAACCAGGACGTCTTCGCTTGGACGCATGCTGACATGTAGGGGATTGATCCAGAACAAGCTTGTCACCGACTCAAAATTGATAAGAATGTAAGGTCAGTTATCTAGAAGAGGAGAAAGCTTGGCCCAGACCGATATGAAGCATTGGAGTTGGAGGTAGTAAAGCTGTTGGACAACAAATTCATTCAAGAAGTCAGGTACCCAGTCTAGGTGTCCAACCTGGTGCTTATCAAGAAACAGACCGGCCAGTGGCAACTATGCATTGATTTCTCGGATATTAACAAGGCATGCCCCAAAGACAGCTATCAACTTTCACACATCAACTACATGGTCGACGCCAAATCCTGATGCTGAGTCGATTCATATCCAGGTCAACAGACAAGTGTGAACCATTTTTTGAAACAATCAAGAAGAACAAGAGCTTCAAACGAACACCAGAATGTCAGATAGCCTTCGAGGGGTTAAAGAAGTGCATGGCAAATTTCCCGACCCCACAAAAACCAACCAAGGAGGAACCCCTCTATCTCTACTTGGCAATTTCGGCAGTAGCAGTTAGATCGGCACTCGTGCGACCCGATAAGCTCGGCCAACGTCCATTATACTACGCAAGCCATGCCATGCATGATGCCGAGCTAAGATACTCATTCATGGAAAAACTTGCTTATGATCTTGTCATCTCCTCGCGAAAGATTCGCCCTTACTTTCTGGAACATCGAATAATCGTGTTGACGAGCTTCCCTCTAAAGCAGATCATGCACCGACCCGACACATCCAGAAGAATGATCAAATGGGCTTTCGAGCTCGGATAATTCAATATAACTTACGAGCCGAGAACAGCAATCAAAGGGTAGGCCCTTGCTGACTTCATAGCCGAGTTTACACCAGCCATCGAATTTATTCCAGCAGAGGCCGAATAATGGCACCTATACATCGACAGATCCTCGACCACCGGCCGAGCTAGTGCCGGGATAGTACTGTTAGCCCCGAAAAGGTGCCTTTCTACTCGGCAGTCCATTTCAGATTCTCATTGACAAATAATGAAATCGAATACGAGGCCCTCCTAGTTGGTCTCGAAACAGCGTCCTCCATGGGAATCAGAAATCTCAAAATCCACAGTGACTCCCAACTTGTAGTAAACCAGATTAGTGGAGAATACGAGATAAAAGAGCCCAGGATGGCACAATACCTAGAGCTCACCAAAGCACGACTTACTGAGTTTGAAGCCGAGGTAATCCATGTGCCAAGAAACAATAATGTCCCAGCCGATTCACTCGCCAAGCTTGCGTCGAGTTTAGGTATTGAAGAACTGAACACAGTAACAGCTAGCCACCACTCCACGAAAGCACTCGACGTTGCCGCAGCTTAATCGGCAAGTCAAGCAGACCAAACCAAAGAAATCTAAGATGAAATAAGTTGTTGGATGAAACCATTCCTTCTATATCTCAAAGAAGGAATATTACCCGAAGATAAAGTGGAGGCTCGCTTGATTAGAACTAAGTCAGCCCGGTACACCATTTTGGATGGACGACTCTACAAGAGAGGATACTCGGTTCCCCTGCTAATATGTTTAAACGAACAAGAGGCGGGGTACGCACTGAGGGAGGTGCATGAAGGTGTCTGTGGGAACTATGCAGGAGGGCAGTCATTGGCGCATAAGCTCGTCCAGCAAGGATACTATTGGCCGACCCTAAAGAAAGATGCAACGTCAAAAGTCAAAAAAATGCGAGAAAATTCAAATATTCGCACCTCAGATCAACTCCCCTGCTGAGCCCCTAAACTCAATATACTCGCCGTGCCCTTTCGCCAAATGGGGGATCGACCTGATTGGTCCGCTACCAAAGGGCAAAGGAGGAGTGAAGTACGTAGTGGTCGCGTTCGACTACTTCACGAAATGGGCTGAAGCCGAGCCTCTGGCCTCGATCACCGACCAGAAGATAATCTACTTCGTTTGGAAGTCGATCATATGCAGGTTTGGCACCCCACTCTCGATAGTTTCAGACAACGACAGACAATTCGATAGCAAGAGGTTCAATGCATTTTGCGGGGAGCTAAACATTAAGAACCACTTTGCGACACCATACCAGCCCCAATCTAATGGACAGGTAGAAGCAGTGAACAAAATCCTCAAGTACACGCTAAAGAAGAGATTGGAAGACCTGAAGGGCTGTTGGCCAGAGGAACTATCAGGTGTTTTATGGTCATACAGGACGACCCATTGCTCGTCCACCGACGAGACCCCTTTCTTATTGGCTTTTGGATCAAAAGCAGTCATACCGCTTGAGCTTGGCACCCCATCCTACCGAATTGCACACTTTGAAGAAGAAAAGAATAACGTGGCATGTCGGGCCAAACTCGACCTCCTAGAAGAAAAGAGGAGAGAGGCAGAGATGAAGAACACAATCTACAAACAAAGAAGCGAGCGATATTACAACTCCAAAGTGAGAGAAAGAAGATTCAAGGTCGGCGACCTAGTTCTCAAGCGCATCCTAGGGAAGAACCAAGGACCGCTCAAACCAAAGTGGGAAGGACCATCTCGCATAGCTGAAACCCTTCTGCGTGGTGCCTATGAGTTGGAACACCCCGACGGCACAAAGCTGCCACAACCCTGGAACGCAGTGTACCTCAAAAAGTATTATCAATAAAATGTTATTTTTGTTTGAGCACTAACGGGCGACCCATACCCACCTCACCAGGTTGACCAATTCAGGTCGACCAGTAAATCCAAACGACAAAAAATAACTCAACCAGGTCGGCACTAAGGGAGGACCCAACGAGGTCGACCTCAAAAAAAAAGAGAAGAGAGAAAGAAAAGAAGAGTGATGGGACATCAAGTCGACCACGTAGGTTGACCACAACATGGTTGACCTCAAAAAAAATATTTTGAGGTCGAGCCGACCATGTAGGCCGACCACAAGCAGCTCGGCCTCACCAAGCGAGGTTGAGCTCGTCAGAACAACATCACTTTTCTCATACGAAACCAAGGAACTTTCAAAGTGTTCTACATAAAAAAATTGAGAGAACTTCAAGGCAAATAGCCAAAAGTATCTCGATGACCTAGGTAAAATAAGGTCAACCTAAAACAATATGGTCGGTCCTGCAAATACGTTTACAAGACCAAAAAAATATCTAAGGCTAAAAGCCACCCTAAAGGCTCAAAATTGGGACTGGACAAATCGCATAAAGCCGACCACCATACAATGCAAAGCCTAACAAAAGTAAGGCTGAATTGCCAAAGTCAAACAAACCCAACAAAGAGGTCGACTTGACAAAATAAGTTCAAGAAATTGAAAAAATCTCAAGGTTATAAACCACCCAAAAAGCCAAGTGCGAAAACTAATAAAAAGAAGACGACCACAAATGAAATAAGGTCAAGAAAAAAATAATATAATCACCAAACACCATCAAAATTTCCAAAGACGAACAAATATCATAAATAAAAGTTGTCCAAACAAAAGAAGCCGACCAGGCTAGAACATTCGGAATAAGTTCATTACAAAAAGAATTATTCAGAAACAGATTAAAGTTGAACAAACAAACTAGCCGAGCTGCCCAAAAGTGACAAGCCGACCCAAACAACAAGGCAAAAGCCTAATCATCTCCTTCACCCTCCTGGTCATCACCTTCTCCACCCGATCCGCCCATGTCGTCGTTCGAACCACCCATCCCAAGCTCATATTTCCTCTCAACAATGTGTTGAGAAAGGTTTGAAAGAGGCACCGCCCGCAAGCATGTCATAAGACTTCTACATAGTGGAAAGGTAGGAGGCACTGATCATCGGGTTCATAGTCTCGGCTTCATACTGAGCAACCCCCTCAATCTTCCTCCTCTCAAAAGCAGCGTTGACCTACTCAGCATAGTTCCTCACTAGTTCAGCATGATTTTTCTAGAGCTCGTTCAACTCGGCAACCATCACCTTCGTCGAACGCCGCTCCTCGGCCAAGGACTGGTCGAAAATTTTAGCTCTTGCCATCCACTGGCCGCGATCAAGGACAAGCTCGGTACAAGCAGCGTGACTATCCTGCAGAGCTTGGTGGTCATTTTGAAGTTGAACGTAAGCACTTTGGAGCTTCGAGAAGTCTTGGTGGAGAAATATCATCGAACCCATAACCCGACACATGTCGGTCTCGATAAGGCCAAACTGCTCCTGGGGAGAAAGACCCAAAGCCCAGTTATACAGATCAGGCGCCCAAGCACGATCCACTGCCTCGTTGAGAGCAAAGCCATGTGAAAACCCCTCGCCGCGATATGGCACATACGCCGTCGGGTAGACCAGCTCGATGACCTGAGGTTGAGGGCCGGAGCTCACAAAGACTTCGGGCTCGGGGTCGAGATCAACGTTGACCTCAAGACGACGCCCGTGGGAACTCACCCCCCACCACGAGAACTTCCCTCACCAGCAACATAGGATGCAACTGGTCCAGCTTCAGGAAGGGGCGGCGCACCAATAGAAGGTGCTGGCCTCCTATGCTTACTCTTGCCACCTATGGTCGCTTTCCTCTTCAACATCTCCATATACTTCTGGGCTTCCGCCATCGCATCCATCGCTTTGCTTTGGTCAAAGAAAGGATAGAACACTGCAAAAGAAGACACCATGATCAAAACGACGACCTCATAAGGTGGACACCAACACGTCCCAACCAACGGGCATTAAAAAAAAGGGTGTCGAGCCGACCAGTCAGGACAAGCCAAACCCAACACCCAATAAAACATCGCCGACCATACCAGGAAGGACCGGACCAAGGCCCGTGTCAGGGGAAAGGACTCGTAAACCAGGTCTATGACACTTGTCAGGTTCACAATGATTTCCACACTGATGAGGCATTAGAATAGAAGAAAACGACGAAATATGAGGACATATACCGACCAAGATCAGAAATAAGAGTAAGCAGCGAACTGCAGGAACGCCCACCGGGTCTCCGCATTGGGCAATCACCCCCCACATAGAACCAATACGGCTTCCATGTGTGGAGGGTCTCTAAAAGATATTTGACCAGAGTTTTGAACACGCCATCCCGGACCTAAGCATAGAACCAGCCTGACCTGGTGCCGCCCGAAGGCTTCCACTGATATAGCCAGTTGAGCTCGTCGAAAGTAGGACGAGGCCAACCATTTTCACTAAACAAAATCATGACGCCCAAAATGCAGGCCAAAGACAAAGGACGGATTTGGGCCAGAGGAATACCCCACTTCCTAATAAAATGTGTAACGTAGGGTGAGAGCGGAAATGAAATGTCGAACTTCAGGCTGTCACAAAATAGAGTCGTGCAAGAAGGGGGTGCGCGGTGTATCTGCTCGCCTTGGTAGGGTAAAAATAAATGAACATCACCGGGCAAGAGATAGTCATTACGGTATTCCTCCATGTGCCTCTCAGTCAAAGAGCTACCTTTCACCGCGATTCTCAACAACAACACTTCCCTTTCCAATGGAGCCGGCCTCTCCCAATGATGTGGAGGAACAGGATCGTTAGGCCGAGCCATCAACGGACCAGGCGGGAGCCTCGTGGTTTTAGAATGCCTCCCCGTCTTTGGAGGATCCGGGTCGTCCGAATTGTCTGCCTCGGCCCGAGACCCCATCAGTTTTTTGGTGGCCTTATAAAGACCAGCCCGAACCACTCGCGGCCCTAATTTTTGTTCGGACTCAAACCCTCAGGATAGTCCGCACCATGCTGACCAGTGGGGCCTGGAAGGTCGACCTGGCTATAAGTGTTACCCAAGTCAAGCTCCACCCTCGGCCCGAATTCACAAGCCATGCCAAACTAGCCTCCGGAGCCGAACTGGCCCTCGTCGAACTCGCACCCACTTTGAAACCCCCATACTCGTTCATGCCAAAATGAGAGTATAAACCCCTTGTCCACCCGGTAGAAAACCACCATAATTCTCGTCATCCTCGTAACACCTCACCGAGATCAGCCGGAGAATATCTCGGACTGTAAGACATTTGAATAACAAAGAACAAAAAAGCAAGAACTTTTTACCTTTAAGAACAAAGCAAGAAGAGAGCTGAAAAGAAATGGACTAGGGGTGCAATCGGATGACGAAGACGAGCTAGTAAATGAAAGAATAAAAACTAGAGTCAAGGGGCTTTGTTTTTCATAAAAGACTGCTTGAGCAAACCAAGAAAGCTTGAAAGAGGAGAAATGAAGAATGAAGGGAGAAGAGGTGACTTATGATCTATTTATAAAGGATAGAGTGGAAGCTACCTACATTATTAAGGAGGAAGAATACGGAAACACGTATTCTAGTAAAGGACAAGAGGACGAAGGCACACCTTACGATAAAGAGAAAAGAGGACGAAAAGCTCTTATCTCGTCGTACTTTCTACTGGCGCTCCATACCACATACAAACCAATGGAAATGATGGACAGGGCAGAACGCCGGATACACCATGATGAACATGGTGAGATGATAATACCATGAATCCACCCCTAAATTTCGACGCACCTCTTAAAAACAGATGAGTCCGAACCCGCCTAACTAATAACCGACTCCGCACTCAGGGTCTTGTTGATAGTCGACCTGGCACACGCGGCCAGGGCAGAGCATAAAGGTAATGTCTTGCTAGATTCAGGTCAACGATATGCAAAAGGGTACCCAGTTCAGACGGATAAAAACCCGTTACGTTAGAAATCGACCTGGGTCATCTTAAGATTTTCGAGCCACTACGTGGTGGCTAGGCATGCGCATCGCCGAGCACCTACTGAGCCTGTATGAACCTAGTCCGCGCCGACCTGGATTGCACGTAACACTGAGAAGCTCCGAGCCAGTGCGCATATTGCCGAGTAGCACCGACCAGCGCCGGACAGGTGCGCAAAGTGCCAAGCACTTGTTGAGCCCGCATTTCCCCTGTCCGCACTGACCTGTATTGTACGTAATGTCGAGCAGTACCGAGCAGTGCGCGTAACACCGCATAGCGCCGAATAGGTGTCCGTAACGCTGAGCACCTCGTTGAGCCCAACGCACCAGCCCGACCGACCGGGCATGCGCAATGCCGAGCACCAATCGAGCTCGCGTGCCCCAGCCTGGCCGATCAGGCATGCGCATCGCCGAGCACCAGTCGAGCCCGCATACCCCAGTCCACGCCGAACTGGCTTGCGCATAATGCCGAGCAGTGCCGAGCAGGTGCGCGTAACACCGCATAGCACCGAACAGGTGTCCATAACGCAGAGCACCTTGCCGAGCCTAGTGCATCAGCCCGTCCGACCAAGCACTCGTAGCGCTGATCACCCACCGAGCTTGCGTGCCCCAACCCGAATGACCAGTCATGTGCATCGCCGAGCACAATCCGAGCCCGCATCCCCCTACTCCGCACCGACCTGGATTGCGCGTAATGCCAAGTAGTGCCGAGCAGGTGCGTGTAATGCCTCATAGGGCCAAACAGGTGCCCGTAACGCCGAGCACCTTGCCGGGCCCCTTGCGCCAGCCCTTCCGACAAGGCACACGCAGCGCCGAGCACCCGCCAAGCTCGTGTGCTCCATCCCGGCCACCAGGCATGCGCATTGGCGAGCACCAGCAAAACCCACATGCCCGCAGTCCGTGCCGACCTGGCTTGCGCGTAATGCCGAGCAGGTGCGTGCATCGCCGAGAAGCACCGAGCAGGTTCGCATGGTGCTGAGCAACGCTGAGCAGGTGTGCATAACGCCGAGCAGAGATGAGCAGGTGCGTGTATTGCCGAGCAGTGCCGAACAGGTGCGCGAAGTGCCGAGCAATGTCGAGCCCAGCATGCCCAACTCGGCCGACCTGGCATGCACCGCGCAAGTAGTGCCGTGCCCGGTATGCCCAGCTCGGCCGACCTGGCATGCATTGTGTGAGCAGTGCCGAGCACGGTACGCCCAGCTCGGCCGACCTGGTGTGCACCGCGCGAGAAGTGCCGAGCACAACAGGCCAGCTCGGCCGACCGCGCTGAGCATCGCCAAGCCCGACATGCCTTTCCCGGCTGACCTTGCGTGCACTGCGCGAGCAGTACCGAGCACGACAAGCTAGCTTGACTCTTCCAACTTGACCAACCAAGTACGTCCGGGGTCGAGCATCTAACCAGGAATTTCGTTATTTTAGGCGACAATTTGCCATTCATGAATCGTGGGGATCGATTTGACACTTGTTAGAAAGGTCGGATCTACTCATCCTCTGCCTTTGTTTGAGGTTAGGCTCGAGGAATAAGAATGACTTGACTAGGGGTGTTCGGCTACGAAGAAAGGTCGGCTCGACATCAAGGCGATTCAAGGTCGGCTTCGAGGCGGCGGAAGAGATATGATCAAGGCTTATACTCTGACTCAGAAAGGGATGCACAACCAATGAGGAGGTGCTAGGTGTCCCATTAGGGTTAAGGTTTCTTGGCTGGCTTATTGGCCAAGTAAGTCGGTGCCCGGTGAGGTAGTGACACGTGTCCAATTAGGGTTTGGATGGAAAACTATAAATACCCTCTCCAAGAGAGAGAGAGAAGGGATCCCAATTATGGCTAGATAGAGAAATACATAGAAAGTTTAGAGAGAGAAAGGCTTGTATCAAGAGATCGTACCTGTAAAAGGATCCGGCCAAGGCCGATCCGGCCTGAAATTAACGAATAAAAGTCAAGCACTTTTTCACGTTCTTCGTTTTTGTTTGTTTCATTGCTGAACTGCTTGTTTTCTTGGTATTTCATTGCTTAGGGTACTCTTAGTCTAAACAATATTATTGGCCGTGCTCTAACCCTCACCACTATAACTCATGAACTTGATATATTTCACCGACACATGCACCAGAAACACGTTAGCGGGTAATTGGGGGATTTTTTTGGTAAACCCTCTCCGATGCCAAAATCATATTTTAGATTTAGAGGAGAACAATGGTAACTAAAGAGAGAAATTGTCATGTTTAACAAACCATTATATATACATACATACATGCATGTATACATACATACATACATATACATATATATATACATATACATACATACATACATACATACATACATACATACATACATGTATGTATGTATATGTAATCCATTAGTGTTTTCCTCACATTAGGGGACCAAACCTCGAAGTTGTTGGTAAAGAAGTATGTCCATCTATATCTGATGATGCAATGCACCACACACTGTGTTATAGTTCATTAGTTGTATTGCTGTCATTTGTCTTATTAGCTGTAATCCTTAACCTAGTAGCACCCAATGCTTAGAATACACGTATGCCCTAGTTATAGATCCTTTTCTTATTTGTATATATACATTACATGTGACCTCGGGTTATTATTATCATGGAAAATAGAGGTGTAAATGAGCCAAACAGTTTGAGAGCTATTCGCTATCCGACTTGATAAAAGCTCGCTCGAGCTCATTTAAAAAGGCTCGTTTAATAAATGAGCAAACTCAAGGTTCATGGTATTCGACTCGTTAGCTCATGAGCGAGTATGTTATTAAACTCGAATAAATTAAACTAATAGTTTGATTTTAATTTTAAAATTTTATACTTGTTCATATGAAAAATATAGAAATATATATAAACTTATTTGTTCACGGATTTTAGTATATGTATTATGTACTTTAAAAAATATTTTGTTTTAATTTTGTAAAGTAAAGAATAATTTAATTAATAATTAATATCTTTTGAGCTCATTTAAGTTTGATTAAACTCAAAAAAACTCGCGAGCCATCAATATGTTCATTAAGAAAAGCTCAACCTTGACTCGATAATAAATAATCAAGCTCAAACTCTCTAAAGCTCGGCTCGATCCAGCTCATTTATAGCCTGAAAAAGAAGTCAAGAAAGATATAAATAAAGATTTATATATTTCAGTACATTGTTTCTCTTTGAATTGCAAAGTTTGCAGCTCTTCAGCATGGAATCAGAGTGGGAGGTTGACCACCTGCTGTTTCTTTGCTATTGCCCTGTCACTTTCATTTTCAATCCTTTTTTCCTTTAAAACAATAGAAAAATGGCAGAAACACCAAACAACAGGTTTGAGATAGCTTCTACAACCAATAATACCAGATCTGATGGCTTACTATTATCCATCCCTTAAGCCAGCTGGTCACCACAAAACTCAGTGTAAAACTACCTGATATGGCAATAATAAGTGCCTTCAGCTGTCACTAGTTATGGACTATGGTATTATCTTACTGTTTTGGGACAAAAGCTATGTCAACTCATTCCTGGTACCTTAGTTGATTCCCAAATGATAAATCCTTACAACTTAGAATAAGTAAGATCAATTACTTGCTTCTTGGTTACTAATAGTCTTTCTGAACTAATTTTTGTTACGACTGTTTGTCTGCATACTAGCTATGATATTTGGCATACCCTAGAAGTTAATTTTTCCAGTCAAACTCAGGCAAAAGTCATGCAATATAGGATTCATTGACAGTCTCTCAAGACGGGAACCACTAATATGAGAGTTTAATTGAATAAGTTCAAATCTTATTTTGATGTATTGGTTGCTTAGGAAAAAAAGGTTTTTGACAGAGATCAAATCCTGTATATTCTCACAGATCATGGTAATGAATACAACTCACTGTTAGTTTATATGACATTAAGAGATCCTCCTTAAACACTCATGTAAGCTCATGCCATGTTACTGAGTTTTGAAGCCAAGCTTGAGGCCGCTGAAAGCAGCTACTAACACCTCAGTTAATATCACCAGTCACAAAGGTAGAGGAGGAGGACACCAATCTTAATAGAACAGAGAAAAAGGAGCTCCTTTCAACTACAACAACAAAGGTGGACGAGGGAGAAAGAACAGAGGTAGAGGAGGAAGGTATAATAACAATGGCCCCTAAGTGTTAAATATGTTATAAAAATAACCACACTTTAAACAAGTGTTTCTAAAGCCTTATACCAATTATGTTCCCAACAGCATCAATGCAAATCTTACTCAGGGATCAATGAGAAACAAGGGCAATAGAAATAGTTAGAATACATGCAACAACCTTGGAAGCAGCTTTCCTCATAGTGGACCCTACAATCGATCTGTCAATACCTCTTTTGCTGGAGGTGATATAAGTGATTTTGCTCAAGACCACAGCTTGTACCCTAATTCTGGAGCCAGTAGCCATGTCACTTATCACATGGCCAATCTCAACACAACTGCTAATTTTCATTGAGAGGAGAGAGTCCACATAGGAAATGGGACAGGTTTGGAAACTTCATATATTCCATTTCTATTTTAACTGCATCATCTCCATCCTCTCCTACTGTAACGCCCCGATTTCACTTTAGTCGAAAAAGATTTTATATTTTTAAATAATTAAATGGAGAATCTTGGCGTCACAATAAATGTCTAATTTTCACGATTTTAACATAAAAGATTCACATATTTCAAAACGTTCAAGAAATACGTAGCGGAAATAATCATAATGTAAATAACCAAGTTTTCAACAGTGGATAAAACGTAAAACAAGATTAAAACATAAAATCCAACATCAACAGTTTTCATTCCCCTCCTCGTTTCCCTTTCATTCGATATCTTCATTTGTACCTGAAAAACACATCGTTGATTTGGGATGAGCTCAACGTACTCAATAGTTACACTGACATATTTCAACTAAATCATAGAACTCAAAAATAGCACATTGAACCATATAATTCATAGAATAGCATGTTGGAAATACATAGACATTGACTGCAGCTAGAAACGCGATAACAACTTGTACGGTTACCGGTTCTAATTCATAGTTTTAGAAGAACGTCGACTTTGACTACGCAGCTAGAAACGCGATGACAACTTGTACGGCCACCGGTTCTAATTCATGATTGGTTTTAGAAAATACTTTGACTGCAGCTAAAACGCGATAACAACTTTACGGTTACCGGTTCTAATTCATAGTTTTAGAAGAACGTCGACTTTGACTGCGCAGCTAGAAACGCGATGACAACTTGTACGGCCACCGGTTCTAATTCATGATTGGTTTTAGAAATTACCTTGACTGCAGCTAGAAACGCGATAACAACTTGTACGGTTACCGGTTCTAATTCATAGTTTTAGAAGAACGTCGACTTTGACTACGCAGCTAGAAACGCGATGACAACTTGTACGGCCACCGGTTCTAATTCATGATTGGTTTTAGAAAATACTTTGACTGCAGCTAAAACGCGATAACAACTTATGTTAACGGTTTTAATTCGTGGATAGCACATTGGGAAAGGCCCTTGGCTATAAAATTCGATTTTTTAATTAAGTCGTACTCTAGATTACATGATACACATTGCACAATATTGAGAAGCAAAATTTAGCATAAAATAGGTCAGTGGTCCCTACCTCGTAAAAATGTCGTGGAAATCGAGTGGTATGCACGTAGTTGAAATCCTAAGTCCCCTTAATGCTCGTCACCTAATAAATTAGAAAAATATATTTAATTAGTATTTTTCATATTAAAATAGTAATAATAATAATAATAGTAATAATAATAACAATATTAATGATAATAATAATAATAATACTAATAATAATAATAATATAAATAATAATAATAAAATAAAATGGACTGGAAAGTATTTTTATAAAATGTTTCAGGGGCTGGATCGAGGTTTTTAATAAATCGGAAGGGCTGTATTAATGGTAAAAATCGGGGGTCCAATTGAAAGGTGGCTAGAAGGTCTGGGGTCAATTTGTAATTTTTGGGAAAAGTTTGGATTAAAAAGGGTTTTCAGCCCCTTCTCCTCAGACCCGTCTCTCCTTCCCTTTCTCTTCCCCAGAATCAGAAATGGCGAATTGGAAATCGACCGGCCACGCAGCACCGGCAACTCCACGGCGGGCGACGATAACTTGGAGTCGTGTGTTTGCCCGTCTTGTTCTCGACGACCGAGGATTTGGGTGTCTTGGTTAATCGGGCTGGTAGCGGTTCAGCGTGAGGGGGAAAGATTGCTTCGGCGGCGGCCCGGGACTCGGCGGCTCCCTTTGGCGATTGTGCAGGCGGCGGCGTTTGGCAGGTGGGCAATAAGGGCGGCTGCAAGGCGGCGGCGCTTTTCTTCCTAACTGCGACGGCGACCTTCGCCTTTGTTCACTCCTTGGCGGCGGCTCGGCGAAAGGAAACGGCGACGGAGTCGGGCTTTGGGTTTGGGTTGATGTGGGTTTCAGTCGGCTGGGCGGCGATTTGAAATCGGCCTTGGTGGAGCGACTGGAATCGGGTCGTTCGGGTGTGGGGTGGCGATTCGAAACGGAGGATGCTGGATGCGCGGCCGTGGTTGGATCGGCCAGCCTCCCTTTCCGGCTTGGGCGTGCGGTGTTTGACGGCAATCGGGCAGCGACTCGGCGATGGGCTGGAAAACGGGCTGTGGTCAGTCGGGTTCCAGGTTGTTTGTTGTTGTTGGTTTTGGTCGGTCCGTCGGCTCGGTGGGCTTCCGGTGACAGACGGTTCAGGTCTGGTTGGGTCTCGGGTTTGAAACGGGTCGTGGCGGTGGTTGTGTTTGGAATGTGACTGTGGTGGTGGTTTTTGGCCAAGATCGGGCTGGTTGGGTTTGTGTACGGGTCTGGTGATGATGATTGATGGTGTGAAATTCGGCTGGTGTTGTTCGGGCCTGGAAACTGGGTTTGACGTGGGTTTCGGCCTGGATTTCATTTGGAGTTGATGGCTTTGTGATGTTGTGGTTGGAATCGGTCAGCAGGAATGGTTGGAAATTGGCTGCCGTTCCGATTACGAGGTTGCCGAGAGCTTTGATTACGGCTGTGTTTTTTGAGAAGAAAGAAGAAAATTCAAAAGAGATGTATACCTTGCGGCCGTGTGCAAGCAGAGTTGTGAGGAAGTGAAATTTTGGATTTTTCTTTATAAACTAGGCTTAGAATTTAATTATGGAAGGTTAGGGCTTAGATTTAGTGGACTTGGGCTAACCGTTGGGCTCGTTTTTTAAGTTCGAAAAGAAAACGATCCATTAGACGACTTAATTTTTAAATCGAACAATTTCGTGAACGACCCAATAGTATTTTAAATGATTAAAATAACTATAATACAAATAAATTATAATAATTTTAGAAATTGACATTATTTCATAGACGACTCAATAGTAATTTAAATAAATAAATTACTAAATAATTATAATAATTTGTTAGAAGTCGATATTATAATTTTATTTGAAAACGAACTATAATTTCGTTTAAATAGGATTCTTATATTATTTAAAACTAAAATAGGATTTCGTTTATGGCGACGAGTTTGGGACTAGAATTATATTTCTTTTATGTATGATGATAAATAAATAAATAAATAAAAATGCATTGGATGTATGGATGTTACACCTACAAACAAACTTCTTTTAAAAAACCTGCTTCATGTACCATATATCACTGAAAACCTTATTAGTGTCTCATAATTTGCCAAAGAAAATCATGTACTTTGAATTCCACCATTTCTTTTGTGTTGTGAAGGACCAAGCAATAGGAACCCCTTCTTTGATGTTATGTTAGAGATGGCCTCTATCAATTCCAGCTCGCAACAATGCACTCAACCACTTTAAATCAACACAAAACCTCAAGACATATCCACAAGCCAGCGTTCTACTCTTTAATTCACCAAAATAATATAACTAGTTTAGATTTATAGACTCTAGATTAGGCCAAGCCTCTTTAGACATTATGAGAAAGGCTCTTGCTAATTATAATTTACCTTTTTCCAATAATAAAAGTTATCTTTATTCTGCTTGTTTGCAATACAAGTCTCAGAGGTTACCTTTTAAAGATTCAAAGTCTATTTACCTCCAACCTCTTGAATTAATCCACACTGATTTATGGGGTCCTTGTCATGTCAAATCAAAAAATGCATATTTATATTATGTTCATTTTATAGACCATGCTATCAGATATACTTGGCTATACCTTCTCAAAGCTAAATATGACACACACAAAGCTTTCCCCAGTTTCAAAACTCTTGTAGAAAACCATCTTAATAGAAAAATAAAAATTGTCAAAAGTGATGGTGGTGGTGAATTTATTGCCATAAGGTATTTTTTCCAAGAGAATGGAATAATTCACAGGCTCTCATGTCCTCACACACCACCGCAAAATTGCCTGGCTGAAAGAAAGCACATGCACATTGTTGAAGTAGGACTCTCACTTATAGTATAACCTCATGTCCCTCTTTAACATTGGGATTATGGCTTTAGCTCAGCTGTCTACCTCATAAATAAGACCCCATCAAACCTTTTCAGTTATAAATCTCCCTTCTGAAAATAAACCTGACTACACTTTTCTGAAGGATTTTGGCTATCTATTCTATCCTTATTTAAGATGCTAAAATAAACATAAGATGGAATTTAGAAGCCAACCCTCCATTTTCCTTGGATATAGTACTCAATATAAACAATACAAAAATCCTTTTACGTGATAAAAAAACCATCTTCTCAAGACATGTGTCATCTAATGAAACAGTCTTTCCCTTTCAAATAATGCCTCATGACAATACAAAAACCATTGGTTCACCTCATATTCCTCCAATAACTGTCACACACGTACTAAGAACATCCCAAATATCTACAACTCCATAATCACCTCATAACCATCATCAAACTCCACATACCTCTCCTCATATTCCAGTACATTTAGCTCCTTTGCACACATTCACCTCCTCACACACAACAATCATCTTTACACACTCACAACACTCTTCATGGTCACTTATTTATATAATTGTCAATATTAAATCCTCCTACACCTACTACTCAATCTTCAAATTTGCTTGAACCTTAATCAAGGGAGCATCATATGATCACTAGGTCTAGAGTAGGGATTTACAAGCCTTAGGTATAAACTGCAATTGGAGCCAAGATTGAGCCCGACTGTTATAAAAAGGACTTGCAGGTGCCAGAATGGAAGTAAGCCAAGAAAAAGGAGTACTCAGCTCTTATTTAGAATCACACATCGATACTTTGTAAACCAACAACCAATATGAATATTCTTAGTTCCAAATGAATCTTCAAACTCAATAGAAATATTGATGGATCAATTGCCAAGCATAAAGCAAGTTTTGTGCCCAAGGGATACAATATGAACAACCTTATCTCTAATTATAACAAACTTCTGGTCCATAAGACAAATTGACATTCATAATGCCTTTTTTAACGGTAATCTTGACACTGACCTATATAAGTTGCCACCAGGTTTTGAACAAAAGGGTGATGCAGGTTTAGTGTAAAAACTGCACAAATCCTTGTGGGCTATAATAAGCATCCAGAGCATGGTCATCACAGTTGGGACAAACTCTAATTCTTTTGGTTTTACTATTTTAAAGGCTCACAATTAACTCTTCTTCAAAATTAACCCTCACAGTAGCATTATGTTGTTGATTTTATGTTGATGACATCCTAGTGACTGGCAGTGACTCCTTAGAAATTCAGAATCTCATTAATTAGTTGCACAAGGTTTTCTCTTTGAAAGATATTAGAACCATCAACTATTATTTGGGAATGAAGTAAGCTTCACTCCCTCTGGACCATTTCTCAACAAACAGAAATACATTTGAGAACCTTTGATAGAGTAAGAATGAGTAATGAAAAAGTAATCCGGAATCAAATGGTCAGCACACCCATTCTTTCAAAATTTGACGGAGAACCTCTCAAGGATGGACACATATACAAAATCATTGTTGGAGCATAACAGTATGCTACTATAACTAGTCCAGACATATCTTATAGTGTTAACAAGATGATCCACTAAATGTAGAATCCTCTCACAACACATTGGAAGGCAGTAAAGAGGATTTTAAGATACTTAATATTTACCAGCTCTCATGGAACACATTTTAATCCTTATAGAAATAAACCCCCAACTGCCTTTGCTGATGCTTATTGGGCATCATATATTGATGACAGGAGGTTAAAAACTGGATTTTGTTTCTATTTTGGTAATAATCGTGTATCTTGGAGTTCTAAAAGGCAACATACAGTTCCCAAGTCAAGAATAGAAGCAGAGTAAATATCACTTGCTAATGACACTGATGATGTGCTATGGCTCAGATCACTTTTGTAGGAATTAAGAACAAATTAGGACAAAGCCACATGCATTTGGGTTGAAAAAATTGGAGCGATTTCACTGGCCAGTAACCCCATCTTGCATTCAAGAAGAAAGCATCTTGAACTGGACTTGCACTTTATAAGAGAAAAATTTTCTTATAAAATCTTCATAGCTCATCATGTGTCATATATTGACCAGATTGCAGATCTCTTTAACTAACCTATTTCAGGATAATTCTACACTCAGCTCAAGAACAAGCTCAATGTGATTCTAAACCGAACATTGAATTGAGGGATCATAAAGAAGGATGTCCATACGCATCTAATGGTGCAATGCACCGCACACAATGTGTTATAGTTCATTAGCTGCATTGCTATCATTTTTCTTATTAACTATAATGCTTAACCCAGTAGCATCCTCCTCAGTTCTAGATCCTTCTCTTGTTTGTATATATATAAACTATACGTGACCTAGGGTTATTATCATTGTGGAATAGCAGTGAAGAAAGATACAAATAAAGCTTTATATATTTGAACACATTGCTTTTATTTTAATGGCAAACTATGTAGCTTTTTAGCAGTTGGGCCACGTCAGAATAATCGAGGCCTCAAATTGACCACCTTGGTTTTATGGAGAATCAAGGGAATCTCGAGCTTCTTCACTCTCTTAATAGGTAATCCTCATATAAGGCTTAAATTTCCAATATCTATGATCTAGCATAAGTGTTTTTTATATCGTTGTTTACACTTTTCCAGCATCTACCCAGATCGGACTATTTTTATCCAACTTTAATTATAATTATAAATATTATGTGCAGTTACGGTGCTGTGAATGCACCATGCCCACCCTAGAATTTACATCCATTGATCTACCATTATTTTTAACCAAATTCTAATCTAATGGCTCTCTTTAAGTGAAAAGTGGTGCTTTCATAGCACCGTAAAAGTCCCCTATGTTATATAGGTTCGCCAATATCACAATAGAATAAACAACCAAAAAAAAAAAGAAAAAATAGATTATTTCTATAGAGTATTCGTCTAATGTTTTTCTGTATACAATGTTCTAGCAATTATATGATTTTATCAAGGTCTTAAAATCACTTTAAGTAATCAGTTAGGGGCTAAAAAGAAAATATGATGAAAATCATTATAAAGCTAAGAACATAAAATAAAGAAATAGTTTATATTATGCTTTTAGATTTGACATATTTGCTGCTTGAATGAACCATCCATTACAATGCCAACACTCATTATATAGACATTACAGAACAATCTAGACTACCTTATTTATCATTGTACTATCATGTGCTAGATTAGGGTTCCCCATTTGTTTCATGGTGGCCAAGTGTTTTTGGTACGATGGTAACAACCAAGTGAGCTCAGGATAATGGGTCCTTTACTTGGTGTCCAACTGATGCTCTTCAAGTGTCTAGTACAGTGTTGATATGCAAGTGAGCTCATGATGGTGTGCACAAGCAAGGTTCTTCATATTTTCACCCCCCCTCGATTTGAGCATGGGTTTAGGAACAACAAAAAATTTGTTCCTAATCTATATGAGAAATTGACCAGTTAGTGGCTTGGTGAAGATATGACCAATTTAATCAATGGCTTAAACATGTCTTTTATGAATAGTTTTGCATAAAAAGATTTCTCTAATGAAGTGAAGGTCTATTTCAAAGTTTGGTTCATGGATAATTGATATAATTTCCTACAAGAAAAAATGCTCCCTCTGATGTGTAATTCTTGCAACAACTATTAGATGCATAAAACATCACAAGTGGCATGCGCTAGACTCGTGTATTCAACTTCAGTGCTGGGTCTTGAGATAATAGCTTACTTCTTTGAACTCCATGAAATGAGGTTTTGTCCTGAAAAGACACAAAAACCTTAAGTAGACCTTCCATCGTCCAAATCTGAAGCCTAACCAACATTATCAAAGTGATTAACTCTGTAGACTTTGAAGGATGAACGTCAAATCAAAATTGAATGTTGCTACTAAATATATTATAACTCTTTTGTCAGCTCTCCAGTGAATGTTCATTGGTGTTTAAATGTATTTGCTGAACTTATTAACACTGTAGTTGATTTCAGGTAAGGGGCATACTACAAACTTCTAACTATCCTTCTATACAAAATAACATTAGATAAAGGTTGGCCATTGTATTAGATAAAACTTGGTTGGATATCTTAGTATAGTGACTCTGGCCTTATGCATCCCAAATTTATCTAATAACCATTCATTATATTTTCTTTGATTAAGAAAAAAACTAGTAGAATCTCTTGATATCTCAATTCTAAGAAAGTTATAAAAATCACCTCAATCATTGGATATGAAAACCCAATTTGATTCTGAGACTAATTGTGCAATTTCCTTATTAAAATTATTAAATCATCAACATAGTTGAGCCTGGGGATAGTGGAAGTGGAATTACATATGATGTAGAATGATGTGTCTTCTTTGGAAACCATGAAACCAAGTGACATAAGGACACTGCATATTTTAGAAGGCCATGCTCTAGGAGCTTATTTTAGACCATATAGATGGAAGTTGTGAGCTTGCAGGTAATAACTATGTCCTTTTAGAAGTTCAAAATGAGGATGTGGATGCATGTAAATCTCAGATTCAATATCACCATTGAGAAAGGAATTAGCCACATCCAGCTATCTTAATGACCCATTTTTAGCTAAAGCAATTGAAAACACATTTATAAACATCTACATTGGTTTTAACTTTAAAACCCCATTTATAGCCTATAGGCTGTTTTACAGGTGGAAGAGAACATAAGATCCATGTATGGTTCTTCAAAAGTTCTTTGTATTCACTATCAACAGTTCAGTGCTATTCTAGAATGGAAACATCCTCTTCAATGGATTTAAGTTCTGACAAAACATACTTGTGAGCAGTATGCTTTAGGCTTGGAGATTCCAGATTTAGACCTACTAGTCATGAGGTGTCCACTTAGAATAGGAGGCTCAATTACAGAATTTGTATTGACATCAAAAGTGGATACATTCTAAATTGGTAATTCAATAATTACATGACCACCTTGCTGAGGGATGAAGATATAGAAACAAGAGAGTGTGAGGAGCTTAGTATATGAGAAGATGTAGAAGTGGTTTGATCAGTGCTGTAGTAATTGAGTGTTCTGCATATGCTGGAGAATGAGGAGGTTAAGAGGTAGCAGTATGTTCTGTATTAATGGTTGGTGGAAAAGAAGAGAGACGATTGTCATAAGTTTATAAGGGAGTATTAATGGTTGGTGGAAAAGAAGAGAGACGATTGTCTTGAGGTGGGTAGGAGCATAAGGGAAAATATGTTCTTCAATAATGACATCTCTGAAATTGCTTCCTTTGTGACCAGGTAAGAAAGTTTTGTAGCCTTTGTGATGAGGATTGTCCTATAAAAATACCAGGGGAACTTCTATATGTAATGAGGATGTGTATCGGTAAGTGTTTTGAATTGAGTATGGTAGAGTAGGAGCTTGCTAAGTGATATTTTGTTAAGAAAAACAACACTTTTGAATGCACCATCCCAATGTTTTATAGGTAAGTGAGAGTGTGCAAGGAGTGATAGACCTACATTTACCTTGTATCTGTGTTTTGTCTTAGCAATACCATTCTGCTGAGGAGTTTAAGGACAAAAAATTTGATGATTAATCTTATTAGCAAGAAAAGAAAAGATAAAGCTTAGAATTCACCACCACCATTAGTTTAAATACAGTTGGCAGTTTTTGAGAAGTGAGTTTGAATGAGAGAAGTGGAATGTTTAAAGTTTGTGAGGGTATTTGATTTAAATTTTAAGAGATAAATCGAGGTGTATCACGACTTATAATCAATTATGTTGAAATAATATCGATAAACATGAAAATATTTAATAGGAGTTGATCCACATGAGTCACTATTTATAAGATGAAACACGTCATAATTATTAGAAATAAACTAAGAAAATGGTAATCTATGAGATCTAGACTACATAAAAGATAAACAAAGTAAATCACTCTCATTAACTAAAAAGGGAATCTTTGCTGAAAAGCCTTTTTGACAATGTCAAGAGACACTTAGATCTAATTTGTTCTGAATAACCGTTGAGAAAATAGATGGATTATTTGTGGAGAGAGCTTGAACAACATGTGGATTAGGTGAACAACTGGAGGTGGTGAGATGGAATTTGTAGGGGCTATGATCAAGATTCATTTTGAGGAACACTAGTAGTCAGTTATGTAAGTATTGCAAAAAAGTCCCCCATCGACTTAAAATGGGAAAGGTAATGGGCTTATTAGGTGGAAAATATCTCTATTTTAATGAGGCCTTGGGTGGAAATCCCATAACAAAAACACGAGGGCTCATCCCCAAAGCGGGTAATATCATAGTGATGTGGGATAGGTTATCTGACAGATCCCAAAAAATAGTAACAAAGTCATGGATGAGACAGAAGCACGTAGGTTCACACAAAAACTCTAGATGCCGAATAAAAATGGTGGGTCCTAGCCAGACAAGTTCGACCATCCTAGCTGAACTAAATCCTTAAGAAACTAACACTCCCTAGCCTAGAGCACACAAGGGACTGATCTGAAAAAAGCAGTTTGGCCTAATAATTTTTTCGATCTTAACCTAGTGAAAGGCCGTCCCGATGCATGAATTATGGTTTTTTGATTCCCAATAAATTTTAGGGAGATCTCTTTTGGTATGAGAAAAAAATAGTTTCCTTCTAAGAGGAAGACTCCTTACGTGTTGATCAAGTCTAAATGCAGTCTCTTTCACATACTTTCATGCATTTATTGCTCAATCATTCACTCTCTGACTTGAGTGTGTACACCAGGAGTGCCCCGATGCTTGTTCTGCATGTCAGTCCAATCGAAGCTAAGCTGCACAAGAGCTCATACGAAGAGTTGAATTAATTCTCAGTGATCAAACTATTTTGGACACAAAAAGTGGCTCCGTCTATGGGAAATCGAATGACATTGAGTCATTAAGTTGAGACATTAGAAAACAATCTTTGTTAAAATCCTTATAATCATGGGTTCGAATAGAAAAATCAAGAGAAATCTTGGGAAATCATTAAAAGACTTAGTGGATAAACTAAATGATACACCATAAGACCCCATTCAAGATAAAAAGCCACTATAATTTGTGGAAAAAAATGGGATGTCATTAAAGAGGACGTCGAGTGCCACTTTAGGAGAAAATATCTCCTCAGAATGAGAAAGTAATAGGAAAAGATCAAGCAATCCGAGTGGTAGGAAAGATGAAGCAAAAAATTACTCTCCTCAAGGAGCATCATTCACCTTTATGGTGGAAAAACATGCTCAAATGATATCAACTAGTGTGGTAACATTGAATAGTAGGCCAATGCTGCTCGAACAAAAGAAACAGCCAAAAAAGGATCAAGGTGGCACCTTCAAATAACTAGAATGGTGGAGGAGGAGGATAATATCTCACTAGACACGCATGATTATTCTTCCAGAGTTGTAGATCAGACACTGGCACAAATGCAGAAAGAGATTCCCCGGATGAAGGATTTGTTGGTAGGAAAACACGCCACGAAGGGAAAAGGCCATCCTTTTGCTGATAACATACTACGTGCAAAAATTCTGAAAGACCTCAAAGATATGGATTTCACCAATGCAAGAGAGATGGATTCAAACTGATACTTTTAATGGTTTGATACTTGGCCGTGCTCTATGTTGATAATGATGCAACCCAGTGTCGGGCGTTCTTATCCACATTGGTGGACTCAACTAGGGGTGTAAACTAGGCAAGCTGAGCTTGATCATGGGTCTACTCGGGCCTGAGCTAAAGAATTGTACAAGGGCTTGACCCGAGCTTGGTCAAGCTAGAAAAAAAATCTCGAGCTCAACTCGCGAGCTTGATTCTGAGCTAATAAATCAAGTCAAGCTCAAGTTCTAGACTTTTTTTGTTTTTTACATTTTTTATTCTAAATGAAAAATATAACATGTATAAACTATATATAATATATAATAAATAAATATTATATATATAATATAAATATATATATATATGTGTGTGTGTTTGTATATATATATATATATGTTGGGGATTTGGATATTTGGAAGGTTATTTTTGGTAACTTTGGTCCATTATTCCAAATGTGGTAAGTTCGTTATTTTCGAAAACGAGCTTCATATTCTTAATCTACGTTATGAGTAGATGAACGTGGTATATTTACTTTCACAAATCCATGTTGGGATGAGTGAGTAATCAATGTTCAAAGTTGGACATTTAATAAGTAAATATGGAAGTTGAAAAGGGAGTGGGATTTCCATTTGGTATATAAATCGCAGGAATTAGGATTCCTTATACAAGTCTAATTCCTATTCTTTCTCTCCAAAAAAGACTGGAATATTCTGGAACTGGTTCAAAACTAAAGCCCAGGCCCAGCTAGACTATAGAACCACGAACCACGAACCAAGAACCACATGCGCGAAAAATCGCGAGTATGGGCCCGAGCCCAAGCCGAGCCGAGCCGAGCCGTGCCGTGCCGTGCCGAGCTCGGCCGGGCGGGCGGGTGGTGGCGCGCGTGTGGGGGGTTCCCCACCCCACTCAACTTGTAACCAATCCCCATTTCACTTCATTTAATAAAGCCTCTCTTAAATGGGTCTCCTTCCTATGTGGGACTTTCC
>BMAC01000113.1:473728-496553 GCA_014905375.1 Phtheirospermum japonicum
TATTGGGATACAGCAATAAAACCAAGGGATTACAACAGGGATAATATATATATATATATATATATATATATATATATATATATATATATATATATATATATATATATATATATATGAAGCTTGTGTTTGTCTCATTTCAAAATCGAGTCAAGTTTGAGCCGTCTCGAGATTAGTGAACACTGAGCTTTGACCGAGCTGCTCGTGAGTAGTTCAGTATCATTTATAGCCCTATATTCAACATAAGATATATTTCATCAGCTGCCTTCGATGCGCATCACTAGTTTTTACACGTTTGGAGAAGTCTTTAAGGCACATTTTGCGAGCAATAAGTAGCATTATCAAGATGAGCCAAATCTCATAGGTCAGCCCATCAAACCTTGGAAATGTTCAAATCTGGGTTGCTGATTTGTAGGCCCGTTCAATTGCGGGCCCATTAGGACCTCTCTGTTAAGAACGCGGGCTATTGCAGGGTGGAGCGGATTTGCCTGCAAGCTTTTATTATTTAAATATATATATATATTCTTATTATTTATTAATATTGAAAAAAGACTCCTCTTAAATGAAAATAGAGTTATTTGGTATGGTATAGATATAGTTCTTCTCAATAACTCCAATTAAAGGGAAACAAATGAATCAAACATGTTATTCATATTTTTTTTTTTTTTGAAAGAATTGAACAAATTTTCTTTAAACAAAAAATTACTCAACCCGTGGGTTGGCCCATTATCCCGCAAATGGACCATGAGCTTAGGTTTTCCTGACCTGCTCTAGTCCATTTCAGGGTAGCCCGTGGTGGATTAGAGCAGGCTAGGCTAAGCCTTTTTAACCGTGCTAGAAATACGGCACACCAAAAGAACTTTATGTCTCTATTCCATGTTCTGTAGAAGCTCAAAGAAGAGTTAAGAGATTATGTCGCAAGATTCACTAAAGTTAGATTAGAGGTGCATAAAGCGGTGGATATGGTCAAAGCTAGTGCCCTAGCTCAGGGATTGAGCTTGGGTCCCTTGAAAATATCAACCATGAGAAGGTTTTATAAGACTTTTTTCAGATTTACTTTCTTGGTCTACCAAGTACATCCATGCCGAGGAAGTAGACGAAGACTTTGTAAGGAAGCGAGCTAATGTGCTAGACAGAGAAATGAATTAGTTTAAGAAATATGAGATTAAAGATCAGTGGAGGATAAAGAGTAGATATGAAAGAAGACTGGACTAGACTCAGCGTGATCTTATGTTCGACTCATATATACCTCTTAGATTAAGGCAGAATTGATTGTTCAAGATTGTGGAAAAAGACTTAGGAGATCGCTCCAGGTGGCCCCGTACATATAACGAGGGGGTGAACATGACCAAATATAAAATATAAAGTCAGTTTCATAAAGATTATGTCCACTAATGTGGCATAAAATGTTTTCCTAGTCTGACCTAGCATACAAAGACACCTAGCTTGGAGTTGATTAGGTTTAGCTGAAATTGGTTTGGCTATCTCACGAAATGATGTCACCTGGATCTGAATTAGCTAGGTCATCTTGAAAGCACCCCGCTTGGAGTATTATGGGGACCAAACTGATTGACAACAACTTTTCCCGATAATTGGCAAGCTCGGCCTCATAAATGGTATTGTGGTGCATGATTTATGGGCCTTCGAGACCGAACAACTATTAGGGTTCAAATATGAACTTGAAAAAGACTCCTAAAGATAAGAAACCTCATTTATTTTTGTAAGAGGAGACCTAATTTCCTTATAGAAGATAGATTCCTTACTTTGTTGAAAAGTCTTCACTTCTTATATATAGGGACTCAGGCCCTCGTTCTAAACTACAATATCTTTACATACTTTTCATGATTATATGGATTCATATTTTCATATTGCACTTGAGCATTGGAATGTCTACATCGAGAGTGCCCCAGTGGCTTAGTTTGCAGGTTGGTCTATCTGAAGCTGAGCTGAACCAGAGATCGAATGACGTTCAAAAACCATCAAAAGAGGTTGGACACCACTCGATCTGATTCTTGTGGTGACCAACTTTTTTGGACACATCAAGTGGCACTATCTGTTGAAAAATGAGTGACATCGAGTCATTGAGTAAAGGGCATGAGTATTGATGATTTGTTTGATCAAAATCTCCTCAATCACGGAGGCATCAAAAGCAAATATAAGTTTTTATTTTAAGATTATGAAATTATGGATATAGATATCTACACTATATATGTGAATGCTTTATAATTGTGTATTAAATTTTAATTTATTTAACTAAAATATAAAGTTAATAAATACAATAAATAGACTACAAAATTTTCAAGGTTAAACATTATTTGTAATTTATATGAGCAATGCTTTCATGTAATTAATATTGGTCGATTTTGTTTAGTCTTTCATGGATTTTTTTTGTTTTTGCATGAAAAATTACGTATGTCTTTTAGCATTTTAGGGGCGACACATATGCTTTTAATGTTATTTTTCTTGATTTATCTATTTCTTAGAAAATAGTACGCTTTTCTTGCTTTTTTTATTTTCATTGAAAAATGATAGGTTTTTAACAACCCTAACTCAGGCAACCAAAGGATGCATGAGGATGGAAGAAATAAGAAAAAAAAAGTTGAAATGGGCCCATGAACGCGGAAATATGAGACATAGTAGTAAACGGTAAGAAGGCACCAATATGGTAATTTATGTGCATAAGATGGACATTGGCTAGTTTTCATATTTGGTCCATAACTTTTGTATATGAAGCCAGGGGTCCGAACAATTTCTAAAAAGGATGTTGCATTTTTATTTAGAATCTTACTTTTTTTTAAAACTTCTTCTCTTCCTTAAACTCAAAGGAGTTTCTAAACCATATAATTACATAGTTTAATTTTTTTTTTTTTACATACCAAACACTTTCATTCATCAAAATTCGTATTTTAAAAAAAATCGACTTTGGGGAAAAAAAACTGCAAGTGTTAACACTAAGGTTTGAATTGATGGATCCTTTTTTTTATTCTTAATGGTTGTATTAATTTCTCTAGAGATTTATTTTTGATTAATTGGATATTAGGAGTTTGATTATGTAAAGAATGATATGAGAATGAGACGGGAAAAAATGCGTAGTAAGCTTCTGTGAGGACACGAGCTCACGAACAAAATGATAATCCAAGTCAATATGCTTAGCTAGTTTATGAGCGACAGGATTTTGGCTAAGAAAGATAGCACTTTTATTATCACAAAGGAGTTGAGGGCGAGAGGATGGGGAAGATTGAAGCTCATGAAGAAGATTCATCAACCAAACAATTTCAGCAGCAGCATTTGCCATGGCACGATATTCAGATTCGCAACTGGAACGAGCAACGGTAGGCTGTTTCTTGGCACTCCAAGAGACGAGATTTCCTCCAAGAAAGATAGAATAACCATATGTAGAACGACGAGTATCAATACAACGAGCCCAGTCGGCATCCGAGTAGCCAATGACGGACGAGTCCGATCGACAAGTGAAGGACAAGCCGAAATGTACTGTGCCCTTCACGTACCGGAGGATACGTTTTACAGCCTGAAAGTGGTCATCGGTCGAAGACTGAAGAAACTTACTGACAAGATTAACATCATATGAGAGATCCGGGCGAGTAATGGTTAAGTACTGAAGGGCCCCAACAGGAGACCTGTAAAGCGTGGGATCACGAAACGAGGAACCGTCACGAACAAGAACCTCCCCTGCAGATAAAGGTGTAGCAGTAGGTTTTGATTCTAATAACTCAGCATGCTCAAGTATATCATGGGCGTATTTATCATGACCAATGAAAAGACCATTAGGAGTATAGGAGACTTCAAGACCAAGAAAGTAGTTGAGACGACCGAGATCCTTAATTGCAAACTCCTAATGGGTCCAAGAGATGAATTGCTGAAGCAAGGATGGATTATCACACGTTACGATGATATCGTCCACATAAAGAAGGAGAAAGATGGTAGATTTTCCCCGATGGAAGTAAAATAGGGAAGTATCTGATCGACTCTGACAGAAACCCAGAATAAGAAGATAAGTACTAAATCGTTGAAACCAGGCAAGAGGAGCTTGGCGAAGACCATACAAGGCCTTCTTGAGGCGACAAACGTGGTTTGGAAATCGAGGATCAACGAACCCAGGGGGTTGGGCCATGAAGACTGGTTTGGTAAGAACACCATTGAGAAAGGCATTTTTTACATCAAGTTGACGTAAGGGCCACCCACGCTGAACAGCAAGAGCCAAAACAACACGAACTGTAGCAGCCCGTACAACCGGACTGAAAGTATGATGAAAGTCTGAACCGGGAATCTGAGTAAAACCTTGAGAAACTAAACGAGCTTTGTGACGCTCAATGGAGTTGTCCGCACAGAATTTGGTTCGGAAGACCCATTTAGAGCCAACAATGTTCGTACCGGGGGGTCGAGGCACAAGATCCCATGTGTTATTAGCACGAAGAGCGTCAATCTCCTCTTGCATGGCTGACAACCAAGCTGAAGACTTAACAACTGACTTGAAACCACGAGGCTCTGAGCAAGCAACAAGAGCTGAGAGAAGAGCGGTGTAGGAGAGATCAACTGGATAACGGGGTTTAAAGATACCCGCCCGAGCTCGAGTAACCATAGGACGGATGACCGGTGGGTGAATCGGGACCGTGGGAGCCGTAGCAGGAGGAGCAGCCTGCTCGGGTTACAACGGGGTGAGATTTTCAGGAGGAGCCGGTTCAGGATGATGTAAGTCATCTGGCTCGGCAGGAGATATAATAGGCTCGTCATCATCAAGAAGAGCAGGTGAGTGCCGGTGAGGAGGGTCCGGAGTGGATGAAGCCAGGACCAAAGGCGGTGGAGTGGCTGATGCAGGAGAAGACGTCCAATCCAAAAAACTAACAATATCCAGATTATTAGGGAAAGAGTAACCTGACTGACCAGAAAAGGGAAATAGTGTTTCATCAAATTGAGCATGTTGCATAATGAAGATGCGAGATGAATTTGGATCCAGACAGCGAAAACCTTTATATAGACCAAAAAGATGCAAGGGCTACTTCGAGGAGAGAGCTTATTAGGTGCATAATCTCGTAAATATGGGAAGACACGACAGCCAAAAGGTCGGAAAAGCGCATAATTCGGAGCAAAACCAAATAAGACTTCAAATGGAGATTTTTGTTGCAGAACGGAAGATGAAAGTCGGTTAATAATATATACAGCAGCGGCAAATGCATCAAACCAGAAAGACGCAGCATAGAAAGACCTGTTTCAGAAATATGTCGATGTTTTCGTTCTGCGCGTCCATTTTACTGTGGAGTGTAGGGACAAGATAAACGATGATGAATACCATTCACAGACATAAATTCACGGACTCGATTATTAACAAATTCAGTACCCCCAACACTTTGAAAAACTTTAAGGGTACGAGAAAACATAGTACATACGAATTTATGAAAATAAACCAGTGTATCAAAAAAGTCCGATTTAGCTCTTAACGGATAAATCCAGGAAAACCTCGAGAAATCATCAACAAAAACCACATAATACTTATAACTATCAGAAGTAGAAATAGGAGCAGGTCCCCACAAGTCACAATGAATTAAGTCAAGCACAGTAGTTGCACGTTTTTCATTCAAAGTAAAAGGTAAACGTTTACTCTTAGCCATTTGACAAGAGGAACAAACACCAGGGTCCGGTAATAATGATGAAACGCATAAATGTCCTAACTTATTTAAAAGTGAAATGACACTAGATGGGACATGCCCCAGGCGCAGGTGCCATGTAGAAAAACTGGCCTTCAAAGTTTTATTGCGAAGAGATGCGACTAAAGCTGGAATACCACGATCAAGCACATAGAGCCCCTTATCACATCTACCCTGAGCCAAGATTCTCTTGGTTATCCGATTTTGAATTTTAAAAGACGTGTCAGAGAATATAACATCAACAGGATAACCAGAGGTCAATTTACTGATGGATAACAAGTTTTTCGTAATATGAGGCACAACAAGCACATCTAATAATTTGACCTCGTCAAGTAATTTACTTGAGCCAATATGCAAAATAGATAAAGATTTTCCATCACCAACAATAACAGACCCATTACCAGAATAAGACTTGTAAGAGTCGAGGGCAGAGTGTTGATTCGTCATATGAGCAGAGGCACCGGAGTCGAGATACCAATCGGGAGCTGGCGGGGTCACATTACAGGATGCATTGAATGCCTGGGCCAAGTTTGCAGCCGGAGGGTTATTGCAGTGGTCGAGAAACTGAGGGAACTTGTCGGCATAGTGCTCCCCACGACATATCTGACAACGCGGTATGTAAGGACGATGGCCACCACTGGAATTCGAGTGCTTTCCGAAATTTCCACGACCCCGACCAGTATAATATCCACGTCCGCCAGTGGGACGCTGACCACCAGAGCGACCACCACCCGAACCGAACTTCTGGCCACCAGCAGCGTACTGCCCGTATGGCGGTCGGCCCTGTTCGGCCGAGAACACAGCAGTTGGAGCAGGTGGGCCTTCCATAGCACGAAGCATGGACTCGAATTGCTTCGCTTGATGTAGGAGGTCGCGGAACGGAGGCATAGGGGTGAGAGCAAGCCGTGTGTTAGCAAACGAGGTGTACTGGCTCCCCAATCCGCGCAAGAACCAGTGCCCTTTGTCGGAGTCATCGACCGGACGATTGATCGCCGATAACTGATCACATAACCCTTTGAATCTTTTGCCGTATTCATCGACAAAAAGAGCACCACGACGAAGAGATAGAAGCTCCTCACGCAATTGATGTGTGCGAGCGGTTGAAGAATCGGAGAAGGCGGCCTGTAGGGTGGTCCAGGCAGAGTGCGCGGAGGAACAATCGATGACTTTTGCCATGGCTTCGGCATAAAGAGATGTCCAGAGGACAGAAAGTAACTTGCGATCTTTCATACGCCGTTTGAGATAAGCAGGGTTGGGAGAAGCGACGCCATCAGCGGGCGTCAAGGAGGATGGAGGCGCAACGTCCGATCCATCGAGAAAACCCTGGAGATAAAGCACTCGGCCATATGCAGGATCTGACGATGCCAAATAAGATAGGTGGAGGAATCGAGTTTCACCGGAGTCATACTAATCATAGTGTTGACGGGAAGAGAATCCGTAGATGGGGCGGCCATGGCTGGAGAGACAATTGAGAAAGAGAGAAAGAAAAAGATTTCGAATGAAGGGGACGAGTTTAGTCAAAAGAGAAAAGATTTTGGTGGATCGATAAGTCTGATACCATTTAAAGAATGATATGAGAATCACCGATAATTGGTGATTGGGAAAAAACTAATATTAATAGGTGTGAGAATACAACAACTTCCCAAGAATAGGGGAAGGATAAATATAGAAAAGTACATCAATCACTATTTATACTAATTACACTAATATATACTAATTATACTAATTACACGGTAATTGAGAGAAAATCAGGAGAAGTCAACTATTTCCCTCGTTAGATTAGGATTGTTGATTATTTTTGTCTTATGACTTTTTATTGAAGACTTTATGAAATCTATTTATGCATGAGTTTGCATGGAGCTTTTATGATCGCATGATTATATGTGTTGGCTAAGTTTAACTGAATTATTCTTCTTCATTGAATAAATTATTGATGAGCTTTTTATTGTAGGAATAATGGTGGATTCAGAGAGAGAAAGGAACTTAATCAATAAAGGCTAATATGATTTCAAAATCTGTGAATCGTCTCATGAAGCTTGTAATCGTATGCTATCATAGAAGAAGATTATCGCTACAGTACTATGTGTACAAAGAGATTCTTGAATTATTAAGGCAATATGATGGTGTCGAGCACTTTTTTGAAGAGATGGAATAGAGAGATTTCTTCACAAAGAGTTGGAATATGTTCGAAGGTGTAACTATGGAGTTTTTGGGTATCATAAAATGTATTGGAGATAATGTAAATGAAGTGGATGTGATAGTTTCCCAATTGAGTGACAATACTCATTATCTATCAGTTTATGATTTGTAAGACAAAATATTCAAAACTCTTAAAGGATTATATGGTGATCAAAAAAGCGAAGCTAGAAGTGTTGTCCCCGACTTTTGGAGGTTGTTTACTTCACTGAGTGTTTTGCGAGCCCAGATTTAATCAAAGGAAATTTGATATGGAATCCAATTTTGGGTATATTTCTAGTGAGTACTCCCTTTGCTCATTGTAATATTGATGAGGTAACCAAACATGAGTTGGATGTAGTTCATGAGATGCTCATCGGTGGTTCAATAAGCTTTGATTGTTTGTTTATTAAGAATATAATGAGAGTGGCCATAGAATAAAGTGGAGGTATTTGCATTTGTGGCGTAATTATTCCGATAGTTAAATATTATGGACTTCGTAGGAAAGATTGGAGGAAAAAACTGTACAAAATTTTCATTGATTTTTGTGTGTTGGAGGATCATAAATTCTTAAAATCTTGTCATGGTTCTTGGTGGTTTCATTTTCACAACACTGAGAAAAAGTGTGAGTTCTTTCCCTTGCACGATGAAGAGCTTGTGAGGACAATAGATAAAAATAATTGGACTATGTCCTCAAGTGCTCATTTAGAACTAATCGAGGAAGAACACGTTTAAGTGATTCCTCAAGGAGAAGATGAATCCCAATTAAAAAGTCATAAGCGAGGAGATTCTAATATAGAGGTGATTGTTTAGAGTACAGATGACAAGCATGAGAGTTTAGTTTTACATTCCAAGCACTGGTAGTCTCTTAATTGAGGTGTTTTACATTTTCTAACTATTGCTTTTCAAAATTTCTATTTCCTGCTTTGATTTCTCATATAAATCTGGTTAAATTTTGGGGTGAGGATGTATATATTGAATTAGAAAAGGTAACTTATCTTTCATTCATATATTTGCATGTTAGGATTTAATTTCTTTAGCATGTTTGTTGTTTTATTTTTTTCATTTTGTGGCATTATATTTTTTAAAGAGAGTTCGATATCTTGTGGAAAGGCTGGAATCATGGGAACAATTGGAGAGACTATTATGTATACTTGATGAGAAGATTGGGGAGTCTAGTAGTTTAGTTGAGGAATTATAATAAATATCTTTGAACTTGTAGATCCATTAAAGTTTTCGATTATCGTATTCACTTGGCATAGATTGTGAGTTCATGGACCAATAAAGATATTTTAAAGTTATTTTCTATTTAAGTGTTTAGTTCATTATGTGTGGGTAAGCTAAAACTTCTCTTGGGTCTTGGTCGAGGCCTAGAAGCATGTGGTTTGTGAAAAGAAATCTAAGGCAACTCTTGTTAGCTATTTGAGGCCTTATTAAAAAGAACCTTCTCTAAATAAATTTTTATCTAATTAATCTATTTGAGCCTTTAATCCTATTCTCTTTTTGCCACATAAATATGGGGTAGCCTTGTTTTGGTTTATACTCTTGGTTTTAGTTTTCTATTTATTTATCAGAGTATCCCATTTTGTGTTGGTAAGATAAAGTAGAGCAACATTGGGAGGAATATTGGTAAGTTCTAAATAAAAGAGAGTCAAAAGTAATAACTCTATATCCGAATAAATAATAATATTTCATTTTTTATTTATTAAAGGCGTTGATAGTTTTATTTTTAGTTTAAATTGATTATGTTACATTATTAAAGGCCTTGTCCTTAGGGATTTATAGTTTTTCTTTTTAGTAATTGTTTGATTGGCCTATGAGCCGAACTTTTATGTTCCTTTAAAAATTAAAATCCAGTTAACTAATACGCGTCTACGCTTGAAAGGTGTTTAAGTTCGCCCGCAAGAGAACGGGTTCACCTGTAGATTGGCAAGTTAACTCGGATCAATCTCTCGAGGAATAGAAATCGGAATTAATAAAGTTTATTATACTAATATCACAATTTCTATTTCTAAAATACGCGATCAATTGGGGTTTTGAAAAGGACTTAGCTTTAACAAATTCAAACTCTAACTCTTCTTTTCTCGAGGGTGTGAACCTCTCGACAAGTTATAAGAAAAGTAATTTACCAAATTTTATTACGAGTTACCGAATATCATGCTAAAGATTGTAAATACACTTGCTACTAATCATGAACAAACAATAACCAACTAATATTTGAATGCCTTCAATAACCAAAGAACACTAAACGATTCTATCACTGTGCCACTACGAGATCATTACTCGATGCTAAATATGCTCAATATTTACTCAAGATTCAAAACAATTCGAATACTAAAAACGCTACACCATATGCAACTAAACTAATCATAACTTCATCAACAAATAACAATTGTTCATCCAAACATCAATAACCAAAAACACAATAGTAACAAATTCGAATCATCAATAATTCAACAAATTATCAACAAAATGCCATCCAAGATGTTCACCAAATGATTCATAACAATATCCAAATTAAACTAACTACGATCACTACAAGGTAACGAGTTTAGAGATTACTAATCGTTGAAACTACTTTCAACGAGTGGCGATGATGGACTAGCTCACTCCGAGAGTTGTGTTAGAATCCCAAATAATGCAAAACAATGCAATTTAACCTACTCTTAACCCGAAAAAGAGAATAAAAAGACTCAAACATGACTCGATTATGTACAGATTCGTAACAAATACGTATGAATCAACCTACACTATAAAGATCTTAGAATTTGTTAGTTTTATGTGAATCTTATGAGTTAATTTTATATTTAGAAGTTTCAATTATTTTGTGGGTGAAGTTGATTATTCTTGGGTTTTTAGAGTTTTTATATGCTTCATATGAAGTTGCTTCAATAACTTATCCAAAGAGCCTAAATTATAACCTAATAAAGACATTTGATTCAAATATCATGTGCATGTTCCTTGAGCATGGTGGAGATCTTAAGACGGATAGCAAGCCTATGGAGTAAGCGCATAATGAATTTATTGAAGCATTTCCACGTATTTATACACGTGTATTACGAGGATCGTAAATGATATTATCTACAAATTTGGTGAGACTTGCTCGAGTTTCGAGAACTCGAGAGGCTCAATTGCTAGGTAACTTGGTTTTTGGTTGAGAGTTGCATGATTTTTCCTTGGTTGTATCCTGATTGTTAATCTCTTTTGCATAGGGTGAAGTTTAAACTTTTAGTGCATTGGTCGGGACTTCCAATGTTTATGTTTGAGGTTTTCTTCGCATGAAAATTTACGTGTTTTTAAGGGTATATTTCTTAATATTTGGAAGGTTACACATATAATTTTCATGTGTTTTTCGTATTTTTATCCATTTCTTAGAAAGTATTATGATTTTCTTGTATTTGTTGTTTTTCATAGCAAAATGATAGGTTTTTAGCCTTTTTGGAGCAAGAACATTGACAACACCAAGTTAGGAGAACAAAGGATGCACGTTGAAGAGAGAGAGAGAGAGAGGATAAAATAAGTTGAAACGGGAGTTAAAAAGAGAACACCCAACCTTTGGACATGTGCACCCGAGGTAGCACCTAAGCTTAGGTCGAGTCTGACGGGCAGAATGAGGACAGAGCCTACACCCAACATGACACTCAACAACCACCCGAGCAGGTTGTCAGGTGTAATAGACAGAGGATCAACTGGTACTGTACCCGAGGTGGCACCCGAACTGTGGTTGGGTGCGAGAGACAGTGCGTGAATAGTGAAGGACACCCAACTAGACACCCGAGCAGTTGGTCAAGTGCGGCGCAGTGGATATAATATTAAAATAACAGCTTTATGTAAAAAATCAGAGTTTGGAGTTCTATAAATGCCCTACATGTCCAGAAGCATAGTGTATCATATATCACACAAGAAATATTATATTGCATGAATTTTTTAGCCTTAGGATCGAGGATTGATGCCCTGTCGTCCACGTGACGAGAATATGGAGTCCCCACAAGTCGTCAAGGATTGATGAAATCTTCCATATCACATTTCGTATGTTGTTTAATTAGATAATGTGTTACACAAATATTGATTTGTGTTATGTTATAACCATCTATGATAAAATCGCTTTTATTATGAACATGAAAGTAGATTGATGACAAAGTATTTCATTTATTAATATTTGGTTCCTATTTGTTTGTATCTTATTTTCAATTCGTGAGAACTTGATCATCGTTACATTTAATTGCAAGTTTTGAATTGAAATGTAAGTGGAAGATATTATACTTATGCAATAAGATAGACGATGTAGGTCAATTATAAGAGTAATATTGTCTAATGGGAGCTAATAATTCTTAGGAGTTATTTTAAGTTGAATTACGTGCATTAACAAGGGGTTGATAGGTTTATGGGTAATTTAGTATATGAATCTACATTTTCTGAACAAGAGTGTTAGGATGACTCATGCGATGCTCTATAGGATAAAATATTAATTAAAAGGTTATTTATCGTAAATGAAAGAGTTTTCAATCGAAAGAATTATCTTGGAATCATGCTCATCCCATATTTTTCTCATAGGTTCATCAGTTTGTTTTATGTTATTAAATATACCATTGTTATTTATTCTCTAGATAAAATCATAACTACTATAACTGAAGTACTTAGTCTATCTAATTTATGTGGAATACGACCTTTCTTGGCACTATTACATTTTAAACCCATACACTTTCGGTGTTTAAAAAAAGAGGCAAACAAAATACAAGGGGGAGATTATTCGGTGTAAAATGAGAAAAATAAACACAATCAAAATAAATAATTACCATATTGAGAAATAATCAAAACTTTTCCATTACCAATCTGAACATTCTTCGGCCCATCGTAATCAACAACAAGATTGATATGATTCATGTCAAAGGTGATGTGATTAGTAGCACCTGATTCATGGTACCAAAATACATCTGAAAGATGTGTTTGATCCTCATATATTAGTAAGCACTAGACCCGTGAGTTTTAGCCAACAATCGTCAAGCAATCCATCAACAAAAATCCAAAACATCCAAGAACCATAAAAACCTTGAAGAAACATCAATGTGGGGGGGGGGTTGATTGGCAATTATTCTAGTAACATCAATTAAACTAATAAAGAAAAGGAAATTGAAAACATACTAATCAACGACGAACATTAACATCGTTCCAACGAGAATATAAAATAAGATCCACTAATTGAGTAATTTAAGATCTAAAACAAAGAAACCATCTAAGATCTAAAACTAAGAAACTAGAATTTGAAACTAAAAAATAGAAGAAAGAAACAAAGAACACTCTTGGGGTTGTCAATCCCAAAAGGTTCGAGAAAAGAGAGGAAATCCTAGTTGGGCGTGTGAGGTGTTTTTCTGGCTGCTGGGCGTGTCCCTCCTTTTATAGGATATGGGTGTATCATTTTCTCTCACCAAATCATTCTTCAAAGAGGTATCTTGATTTTATTTCCAATAATAACTCTTCTCTTCTAATCTTTCAAAGGAAAGGTCTTATCCCCTTGACCAAGTCTCCCCATGTGCTTCTAATATAGTAATATCCTTTTTAAAGGCGCATTGGAGCTGGGCTTGCTTGTTTTTCGGGCCTAGGACTCAAAATTCCCGAAATTGTGCTGACACAGGATAACCTAAAGTAGATAACAGGCCCAATGTCGGTTGTAACACTTCAAATCGAGGCCCAATCTCATTAAAACTCCACTCGCGGGCCCACACTCGACAATCTCCAGACCAAGATACTTCAAATCCCTGAAATAAATATAAAATCCAATATTATAGATCAAATCGTGGTAAAATAAGTTGGAGATACATAATTATGAAAATATGTTTAATCTATCCAACTTACACCGAAATTAATAACAAATCCAGTTAAAATGTTACCCATATATATATATCAAGACGAATTCATGTGAATCAAATACCCCCACGCTTTATTAGTTTGTTCGTCCTCGAACAAACGATAATTCCAAAGAGTAACAAGTATAAAAATCAACCCAAGCAAAGAGTCGTGTCGTGCTACATAGATAATTTTGAAAATATAGATAATTGCAATGCAAATTCAAACACTAGACCTTTATTACATTGTCATTCTAAGAACAAAATCATGCATCCTCACAAAGGTTAATATATATATGTACGCTCAAAAGCACTCAAGTATTCTTTATAGGGATGTGTTTCTACTCAAATCATCAAAATACATGTACAATAAGAAAGAACTAAAAATCAAAAACTTCTCCATCGCATTTAAGTGTGTGTAACTAACAAGAATCGGAAAAGGTCTTTTTGGGTTGTAATGTAGGCTCTTTGGATGGGTATAGAATATATAAGTCGAGTGGCTAACTCACGATCTAATGTGATCAATAACTCACCAAACTATTCTAATCACGAAGCAATTTTCTTCACCTCATTCAAAGAAAACCTCACTTAACTCTCATAACGTAATCTTTATACTTAGGCTATTTCTCAACTCGAAACCCAAAACTGACTTCTGAACAAACCACTTAATCAATTTAGAAGCTTATGAAACGCTTCTTCTTTCAAACTCAACTCTTGCCTCTTAAACATTAGGCGTCATAAGAAAATCAACAAACACAAGCCTTTATAAGCATAGGCAACAATTGAACAAGATTTACCATCCTTTTATTCTTTCTCTTTTTTTTTCTTTTTTTTTAATTTTTTTTCTTCTTTTTTTTTTGAAGGATGGTGATCCTTAACACTTATTACAAACTTTTCATAAATCCCTGATCAAAAATCCAAAACAAAAATAACTAATTAAATAACAACTCTTACCCCACGCTATTAACGACGTAAGAGTTAACTCATAAACACTCATGGCTATAGGAAATGTATATTTGGCTATGAGGTGCTCATTCAAAATTTATAGTGGCTGATATATCTGGATATGGCCGGAATAAGGGTAATTTATGTGCCCATTCGCCATATTAAAAGCTAACTACACACTGCGATTTCAAATAGATCTCAAAACAGAACCCACTCAAGTACATGCAAAGATGATAAACACTCAAGTACATGCAAAGATGATAAACACTCAGGCTAGTCACCGTCTTTTGCATGAAAAGGTTTTGAATTGACGCTGCTTTTTAGGTTTTGAGAAATCTGTTGATAGTCGACCCAGCTTGAATGACCACATAAAGGGCGAAGATCGCACGTGGTCGAATTCAAAACAAAGCCAGCAAGGTACGCACGTCGCACCGGACATCCCAACTGACTTAACCTGAACGGCGCCGAGCAGCCGCCGAGCACGAGGTGCCAAGCTCGACCAACCTGGCACGCACGGTGGCGAGCATCCCGTCGAGCACAAGGCGCCCCATTCGGTCGACTTGGTCCGCGCAATGTCAGGCAGTCCGCCGAGCACGAGGCGCCCATCTCGGTCGACCTAGCGCATGCGGCACCGAGCAGCCCGCCGAGCACGAGCAGCCCAGCTCGGCTGAACTAGTGCACGCGGTGCCGAGCAGCCCGCCGAGCACTAGGCGCCCAGCGCGGCCAACCTGGCGCGCGCAGTGCTGAGGAGCCCGCCGAGCACGAACAGCCCAACTCGGCCGACCTGGCGCGTGCGGCGCCGAGCAGCCCGCTGAGCACGAGGTGCCCAGCTCGGCCGAACTAGCGCACGCGGCGCCAAGCAGCTCGCTGTGCACTAAACGCCGAGCAGACCGCCAAGCACGAGACGCCCAGCTCATCCGACCTGACGCGCCCGGTGCTGAGCAGCCCAGCTCGGCCAACCTAGCGCGCGCGGCGCCGAGCAGCCCGCCGAGCATGATCAGCCCAGCTCGGACAATCTGGCGCGCGCAGCGTGAGCTGAACTTTTGTGTTCCTTTCAAAATTAATTACCGATTAACCAGCACGCGTCTACATTTGAAAAGGAGTTTAGTTTGCCCGCAAGAGAATGGGGTCACTTGTAGACTGGTGAGTTAGCTCGTGTTGATCTCTCGAGGAATGGGAATCGGATTTAACGATGTTTATTATATTAATATCATAATTCTATCTAACTACACGGTCAATTGGGTTTTGGAAATAATTCGAAATCAATTGTTTTGAAAACAAAAACTCTCTTGTCTTGAGGGTGTCAACCTCTCGACAAGTCGTGAGAAAAGCGACAATTGCAAATCAAATACGGAATACTACACATCATACTAGCATTTTCATCCCATCTTGCATGTTCTAGTAATAACAACTAATAATCTAAGGTCTTCAACAATCAAGGATTAATAATAATTCTATCACAATACTACTTCCGAAATTATCTCAAATGCGCAACAAGACTTTTAATAATTTAAATACTAAATGCTTCACAAACTATAACTAAACCAACCATAATTCCATTCTCAATCCTATAGTTCGACCAAAATCAATAATCCAAAAACACAAAGGTATGAATCCAAATCACCAAAACCTTAACAACCTACTAACATAACATTAGCTAGCATAATATCAACTTTTCATATCCAATATCAAACCAAACCACTTTCAAAAACATCATATCAAAAGATGAGTTTAGAGATTACTAATCGTTGAACTACTTTCAACGAATGATGACGATGAACGAGTGCACTCCAAGAAATGAGTAGAATCCCGAGGCTTGTCACGAACCCAAAATCCTAGCAAAGAACGTTGGTTGCTGCGAATCGAATCTTGAAACGGTGTTGTATGATTTTATGCTAGAGGTATGAGAGATGTGTCAAATCTCTCAACCTTTGGATGTTTTGTGGGTTCTCTAACCTTGTTCCAGCCTCCAAAAGGTCTCCAAGGCTGAATGAGTCTCTAAACCCTGGCCTCTCTGCCATTTTTAAATAGTCTTCAGCCGTTTCATAACTGAAAATTTCCAGGAATCTGCATGCGTAACGTACTTGTCCGATCGGACAAAGGCCACTGTCTGCTGCTTCGATCGGTGCGCCAATTCGTTCGGACGGTGTGCTCGTCATCAACTAGTCCGATCAGAGACATACACTGTCCGATCGGTGATTGTCCTTATGGACTAATTTTGAGCATCGCTTCTTCTATCTTTGTGCCTTGGATCCACCGGACGCTCTAGCTGTATGAGAAAAACCAAAATTACTCTCATTTGGACCGATTAGTGATCAACAAGTCGGAGAGTTAAGTAAGGAGATAAAAGGTGAGAAACGATGCAATTCATCCTAGTCTTAACCCGAAAAAGTTAATAAAAAGACTAAAACAAGACTCGATTATGTACAAATTCATAACAAAAACGTACGAATCACAGTACCGAACAGCATGGCCGACCTGGCGCATGTGGCACCGAGCAGCCCACCGAGCCCGGCGCGCCCTACCTGGACGACATGGCACGCGCGGTGACAAGCAGCCTGTCGAGCTGGATATGGTGAGTCGGGTCTGCTTGGTGCCAAAAATCATCGAGCATCCGACCTGGAGTCCCACCAGTTCAGCCGGAAATTTCACACGTGGATCCTCCAGTTTGTCTTGACGCTCGTCAGGGAGGTCCGATCTATTCATTCCTTATTTCCAGTTGAGAGTATGATTGGAGGATAAAGACAATTCGGCCAAAACTAACGACCATGAGGAAAGGTCGGCTCAACATCAAAACGGTTCCAGGTCGGATTCGAGGCGGCGGAAGAGATATGATCAAGGCTTTATTCTCTGACTCAGAAAGGGATATACAACCAATGAGAAAGTGCCAGGTGTCTAATTAGGGTTAGGGTTTCTGTGACTAGCTTATTGGTCAAGTAATTCGGTGCTCACTGAGGTGGTAACACGTGTTCAATTAGAGTTTAGAATGCAAACTATAAATAGCCTTTCCAAGAGAGAGAAAAAGGGGCCCCAATCTGCTAGAGAGAGAAATACATAGAGAGTTAGAGAGAGAAAGGCTTGTAACAAGAGCTCTACCTTGTAAAAGGATTCGGTCAAGGCCGATCCGACCTCAAATTAAGGAATAAAAGTTAAGCACTTTTTCCTACCCATTTTCTGATATCTGATTGCTGCTCTTTTTACTACTTTTGGTTTTGTATTGGTTGTGTTACTCTTAACATAAACAAAATGGATCAAGAAGAGTTTCTCTTATGATCTACGGTTTCACTCGCTCGATTAGCTCGTCCTGTTTTGTTTCCTATTTTTTGTGTTCGATTTTTGTTTTTACGCGAGCTGCTGGTCAACCCTTATCGTGGTTGAGGTTTGTTAAAAAAAGAGATAGGAAGTTTTTGACCCTGTTCGTCATCATGAACCTTTCGGAAAGCTCAAAAAGAAACCCTGCAAGAGAACGCCAAGAAAAAACTGTCCAGTCGGGCCCAAATGAGCTCGACCCTGAACAGATGAGGTCGTTCATGCAACACCCCACCTTTACCAAGGAATTCGAAGAGATGATGAAGAGAGCCGCGAAATCAATCCTGACTCCAGAGGTTGTGGTCGGTAATGCCAAGAATGCCGACCTCTTAGAAGGGCATTCGGAGTCAGACCCAGCTCGAGAGGTAGCAAGGAGAAACGAAAAAAGAAAATTGGAAGAGGAGGCCGAGTTGAATGCTAAGAGCAGGCTCAACCGACCCCCAATTGCGCAATGCCTCACGTTTTCTTCCCCTCAGAATGTCTTTGCTCGGCTCGGACATCCAACTGGTAAGGCTCAGGAGGACATTCCTACCAGGTCGTCCAACAGCTGGAGCAACGCTAACATAAACGTGCCTCCACAGAGAAAACCAACTGAGGAATCAGCCGAGCTGTAATATCTGAAGCAGCGGATAGCCGAGCTCGGGCAATTCGACCCGACACATCCGGAAGAATGATCAAATGGGTTGTCAAGCTCGGACAGTTCGATATAACCTATGAGCCAAGAACAACAATCAAACGACAGGCCCTTGCTGACTTCATAGCCGAGTTTACACCAGTCGAATTTATTCCAGCGGAGGCCGAACAATGGCACCTATACATCGACGAATCATCGACCACCGGTCAAGATGGTGCCGGGATAGTACTGATTAGACAAGAAAAGGTCCCTTTTTGATCGGCGGTCCGTTTCAAGTTCTCACTGACCAATAATGAAGCCGAATATGAGGCCCTCCTAGCTGGTCTCGAAACAGCATCCTCCATGGGGATCAGAAATCTCAATCCACAGTGATTCCCAACTTGTAGTAAACCAGATTAATGGAGAATAAGAGACAAAAGAGCCTAGGATGGCACAATACCTAGATCTTACCAAGACACAACTTAGTGAGTTTGAATCCGAGGTAATCCATGTGCCGAGAAATGATAATGTCCCAGCCGATTCACTCTCCAAGCTTGCGTCAAGCCTAGGTATTGAAGAGTTGAACACAGTAACAGTCAGCCACCAATCCACGATAGCTCTCGACGCCGCCGTAGCTTACTCGGCAAGTCAATCAGACCAAACAGAAGAAATTCAAGACGAAAAAAGTTGATGGATGAAACCATTCCTTCTATACCTCAAAGAAAGAACACTACCCGAGGACAAAGCAGAGGCTCGCTCGATTCAAATCAAGTCAGCCCGATACACCATTTTGGATGGTCGACTCTACAAAATAGGATACTCAGTCCTTCTACTAAGATGTTTAAATGAGCAAGAGGTCGAGCACGCGCTGACGGAGGTGCATGAAGGTGTCTGTGGAAACCATGCAGGAGGGCAGTCATTAGCGCACAAGCTCGTCAATCAAGGATACTACTGGCCGACCCTAAAGAAAGATGCAATGTCAAAAGTCAGAAAATGCGATAAATGCCAAATATTCGCACCTCAGATCAACTCCCCAACCGAACCCCTAAACTCAATATACTCGTCGTGCCCTTTCGCTAAATGGGGAATCGACCTCATTGGTCCGCTACCAAAGGGCGAAGGAGGAGTCAAGTACGAAGTGGTCGCGGTTGACTATTTCACAAAATGGGCCGAAGCTGAGCCCCTGGCCTCGACCACCGACCAGGAGATAATCAACTTTGTTTGGAAGTCAATCAAATGCAGGTTTGGCACCCCACTCTCGATATTGTCAGAAAATGGCAGGCAATTTGATAGCAAGAGGTTCAAGGCATTTTGCGGGGAGCTAAACATCAAGAATCACTTTGCAACACCATACCACCCTCAGTCGAATGGACAAGTAGAAGAAGTAAAATAAATCCTCAAATACACGCCAAAGAAGAGATTGGAAGACCTGAAGGGCAGTTGGCTCGAGGAGCTACCAGGCATTTTATGGTCATACAGGACGACCCATCGCTCGTCCATCGATGAGACCCCTTTCTCATTAGCTTTTGGATCAGAAGTAGTCATACCGCTTGAGCTTGGCACTCCGTCTTATCGAGTGGCGCACTTCGAAGAAGAAAAGAATAACATGGCATGTCGAGCCGAGCTCGACCTATTGGAAGAGAAGAACGCATTCTACAAACAAAGAAGCGAGCGATATTACAACTCCAAAGTAAGGGATAGAAGCTTCAAGGTCGGCGACCTAGTTCTTAAATGCATTCTAGGAACGAACCAAGGACCTCTCAAACCAAAGTGGGAAGGACCGTTTCGCATAGATAAAACCCTTTTACACGGCGCCTATGAGTTAGAGCACCCCGACAGCACGAAGTTGCCGCAACCCTGGAATGCAGTGTACCTCAAAAAGTATTATCAATAAAAGGTTATTTTCATTTGAACATATATTTCCCAACAAACCACGAGCGGCTCATACCCACCTCACCAGGTCGACCAATTTAGGTCGACCAGAGATTCCGAAATATAGAAACCAACATCACTAGGCCGACACAAATGGGAAAACCCAACATGGTCGACCTAAAAAGTGATAATGAGAAAAATAAAAGAAGAGTGTTGTTGGGACGTCAATTCGACCACATCGCTCGACCACAACATGGTCGACCTCGCCAATATGGTCGCCCACCAAAAAAAATGGTCGAGCTAACCACTCAGGCCGACCACAAGCAGCTTGACCTCGCTGAGCGAGGTTGAGCTCGTCAAAACGTCGATTTTTCTCATGTGAAACCAAGGAACTTTCAGAATGTTCTACAAAAAAAAACTAAGGGAACTCCAAGGCAAGCAGCCAAAAGGAACTCGACAACTTAAGTAAATTAATGTCGACCTAAAACGACAAGGTCGGCCCGAAAAATAAGTTTACAAAACTGAAAAAATATCTAAGGCTAAAAGCCACCCCAAAGGCCAAAAATTAGGACCGAACAGTCCAAAATAGCCGACCACCAAACAATGCAAAGCCGAACAAAAGTAAGGCTGAATTGCCAAAGTCAAACAGACCCAACAAAGAGTTCAGCTTGAAAAGTAAGTTCAAAAGATTGAAACAATCTTAAGGTTATAAAACCACCCAAAAACAAAACTCTGAAGTTAGACGAAAAATGACAACCACAATGCAAAATAAGGTCAAACATAAATGATACAACTCCCAAAACACCAACAATAAAATTCTCATAGACAAACCAAGTTTCATTAATCAAAGAAGGTCGACAAAAAGAAGTCGACCAGATCATACATCAGTTCACTACACAGCGAATTATTCAGAAATAGAACAGAAGCAAAAACAAACAAGCCGAGCTGCCCAAAAGTGACAAGCCGACCCAAAACAGCAAGGCTAAAAGTCTAATCATCTCCCCCACCCTCGTGGTTATCGTCTTCTCCACCCGAGCCGCCCATGTCGTCGTCCGAACCACCCATCCCAAGCTCAGCTTTCCTCCCAGCAATGTGTTGAGCAAGGTTTGAGAGAGAGGCACCTCCCGCAAGCATGTCATAGGCCTTCTGCATAGTGGAAAGGTAGGAGGCACTGATCATTGGGTTCATTATCTCGGCTTCATACTGAGCTACCCCTTTGATTTTCCCCCTCTCGAAAGCAGCATTGACCTGATCAGCATGGTTCCTCACTAGCTCATCATGTTTTTCCTTGAGCTCGTTCAACTCGCTAACCACCACCATCGTCGAACGCCGCTCCTCGGCCAAGGACTGGTCGAATTTCTTGGCCCTCGCCATCCACTGGTCACGGTCAAGAACAAGCTCGGTACAAGCAGCATGAGTGTTCTGTAGAGATTGGTAGTCGTTTTGAAGTTGAACATAAGCGCTTCGGAGCTTCGTGAAGTCTTGACGGAGAAACATCATCAAACTCATAGCCCGACATAGGTCGGTCTCAATAAGGCCGAACTGCTCCTGAGGAGGAAGACCCGAAGCCCAGTTATACAGATCAGGCGCCCAAGCACGATCCATGAACTCGTTGACGGAAAAGCCATGTGAAGACCCCTCGCCATGGTATGGCGAATACGCCGTTGGATAGACCGGCTCAATAACTTGAGGCTGAGGAAAGGAGCTTACAAATACCTCGGGCTCGGGGTTGAGATCAACGTCGACCTCAGGACGACGCATGCGAAGACCCACTCCCCCACCACAAGAGCTTCCCTGGCCAGCACCGGGGGATGCAACTGGCCCAGCTTCAGGCTCGGGCGGCGCGTCAACAGAAGGGGCTGACTTCTTACGTTTACTCGTGCCACCCTTGGTCGCCTTCTTCTTCAACCTCTCCATGTACTTTCGGGCTTCAGCCATTGTATCCATTCGATCCAAAAAAGGATAGAACACTGCAAAAGATGATACCACGATCAAAAATCCGACCTCGTAAGGTCGACACACACACATAAAAAAAGGGTGTCGAGCCGACCAGTAATGACAAGATGAACCCGACACCCAATAAACACCGCTGACCATACCAGGAAGTACTCGACCAAGGCCTCTGTCAGGGGAAATGACTCGTAGACCTGCTCTATAACACTTATCAGGTTTAAAAAGATCTCCACACAGTCGCAACTCTCGATCTGAACTCAAAATGGTATACAAGCGTTCAAGGAACTTGACATTAGGCTTAACAGTTTTTGGAATAGCTGTAAGCAAAAGAAAATGATGAGGCATTAGAATAGAAGAAAAATGACGGGAAAAGAAGAAATATACCGACCAAGATCAGAAATAAGAGCAAGCGGTGGAGTGCAGGAACGCCCATCGGGTCTCCGCATCGGCCAATC
>BMAC01000113.1:497493-532407 GCA_014905375.1 Phtheirospermum japonicum
CCAGGGCCGAACTAGGCGCTCGAACGAAACTGGCCCCCGTCGAACTCAACACCCGCTCCGAAACTCCCATACTCGTTCACACCAAAAAGGGAGTCGTAACCCCCTGGTCTATCCGGTCGGACACCACTATAATTCCCGTCATCCTCGTAACCCACCTCACCGAGATCGGCCGGAGAATATCTCGGACTATAAGACATTCGAACAAATAAAGTGTAAGAAAGAAAGTGTTTTACCTTAGAAAAGATGAGAAGACCGACTTGAGACGTGAGCAAGCAAAGAGGCCGAACACAACACAAAATGAAAAGGGAAGACAAGGGGCTTCGGTTTTTCAGATAAACTCAGAAACAAGTGGAAAATAAAAGAAGCTTGAGAAATGAAGAAGTAAATGAGGAAGGAATGACTTGCTGCCCATTTATAAAGGAGGAAGTTCAATCATACCTACATTATTGAAGAGGAATAAGATAGAGGCACACACTTCAATGTGGAAGAGGATAAAGGCCCACACAATCAATGAAGGGGAAAAGGACAAAGAGGAAGAAGATGAGAGCTCTTGTCATGTCGTACAACTCGCTGATGTTTCGTACTGCGTACGAACAAACAGACAACCGCGGACGTGACGGACAGGGCAGAACACCGGACATACCATAATAAAAATGATGAGGCGATAATACCATGAATCCAGCTTCAAATGTCGACGCACTACTAACAAATTGGTGAGTCCGAACCCGCCTAACTAATAGCCGACTTCGCACTCAGGGGCTTGTTGATAGTCGACCCGGCTTGAATGATCACATAAAGGGAAAAGATCGCACGTGGCCGAATTCAAAACAAATCCAACAAGGTACGTACGTCGCACCGGACATCCCAGCCGACTTAGCCCGAGCGGCGTCGAGCAGCCGCCGAGCACGAGGCGCCAAGCTCGGTCAACCTGGCGCGCACGGTGCCGAGCACAAGGCGCCCCGTTCTGCCAACTTGGCGCGCGCAACGTCAAGCAGTCCGCCGAGCACGAGGCACCCAGCTCGGCCGACCTGGCGCGTGCGGCACCGAGCAGCCCGCCGAGCATGATCATCCCAGCTCGGCTGACCTGGCGCGCGCAGCGCCGAGCATCCTACCGAGCACGAACAGACTAGCTCGTCTGACCTGGCGCGCGCGGCGCCGAGCAGCCCCGCCGAGCACGAGGCGCCCAGCTCGGCCGAACTCCTCCATTTTGTTGGCATCCCCCTCAACGTTCTGAAAAAGACTTAATACCATATCCGAGCATAGGGGAGGGGAATCGAAATCCTTCTCGAATATCTCTTCCACCACCTCAAATCTTAGGTTTAACAAAGGTTCGGGTGGCACGAGAAGAGGCTCGGTCATCTCAAAATCTCCTAAATCAGGCCCCACGACATCATTCTCGTAAAGATCGAGTAAACTCAATTTCTCAACATCCTCCGGGCCCTCCAATGGCAGTACTCCCACATCATTATCCAAAATCTCATCAAGGAGCACAAGAGGAGAGATCTCAACCAAATCCTCAATAACATCCTTCTTACACACATCTTCTAAACAAGTATTCAAGCGAATTCTCAACCTCTAAGATGGGTTCCACCACATCAAGAATCGGCAGCTCGTCCTTTTCATTCAATAATTTTGCCAAAGAAGCCATTATTTGATCACACATTGCCTCTATATTCTTTGCAGTCTCAGAAAGATCATCTCCCTGTACAGTCAATTACACAATTTTGTCCTGATGACAAATGGTCTCACCTTCTTGATCTTGCTTCCACACCAAAAATTGATCATCTGGTTTAACTCAAGTGTATTCTTCATAGCTCAGATAATAGGGAATTGAGTCGGGAGGGGCATGAGAGTCGTAACTCGGATAGAAAGAATTAGAATTAGATGGAGCATACGAGTCATATCTCGTGTGATAACAAGGTTATGCGGAGGGAGCGTATGAAGGTTTAAAACTCAGATCGAAGTGATCGGATGAATCATATGGATTGTCGTAGCTCTAATAGTTTGAATTTGAAGATGGGGCCCATTCAGGTGAGTAGAAAGTCCTCATGAACCAATCGTACAATTCCTCCAACGTCTTCAAGGAATCATGCTTTGAATGTATCAGCCATTTTCTTGCCCGATCCTTTAGCGCGGAGAGGAAGAGTCGCACCTTCACTTCATCCCTCGTAAGGCCTAAGAGAGGGAACGTCCGAGTGATGGCCTCGTACTCTTGAATGAACTTCAGCGGATCCTCGCTCGGAATTCCATGGGATACCGGGAGTTGCTCGTAGTAGAATTCATCCGGATCATAATTTTGCGTCGCTTGACTCAATCGAATGGTCGACCGAAGATCAAGACAAGTGCACGGGTTGCCGTACGGGTTAGACATTCTCTTTTTTTTGGGGGGTCATTGAATCTCAGTCTTCAAGAGATGTACCTTACATATAAAACACTCAACGCACAAGATTTAAATTACCGGCGGAAAATAAAAAAAAAATAAACAAAACGAGAAATCACAAACAAATACTATAAACAAACAAAATAAGTAGAAACACAAATAAAGGTCACGAAGAGCAAACACAGAATTCACAACCTTTAGCTGTCCCCCACAACGGCGACAAAGTTTTGATTCAAAATTTCCGCACCTACTTTTTAAATATAAGTTTGTCAAGCGTAGAAAGTTCGCTCGCAAGAGTACGAGTTTGCTTGTAGGTTGGCAAGTTGTATCGAGTCGAACCTCTCGAGGAAAGCTAATCGGAGACTCTTTTAGTGTTTGTTTTCACGAACAAGAAAAAAATGAAAAGCTAATCTAAACACTTGGAATCAAGACGTTGACTCAAACGACAAACAATGAAATCAAAAGTTTTGAAAAGATTTTAGAAAACAAAGGTTTAGTCGCTCTAGAATCATCTCCACGACCACTTGGGCATTTCATCGAACACCTTACCTACAAGCTAGGGTTGTCAATCCCAACTTGTAGATTTAGTACCCAGCAAACCCAATTGATGGTTCTAAATGATTCTAGGCACTAGACTCATGAATTTTAGCTAACAATCATCAAGCAATCCATCAACAAAAATTCAGAACATCCAAGAATCATGAAAAGCTTGAAGAGACGTCAATGGGGGAGGGGGTTTGATTGACAATTATTCTAATAAGATCAATTAAACTAATAAAGCAAAGAAAATTGAAAACTTACTAATTAATGGTGAAGATTAATATCGTTCCAACGAGAAATTAAAATAAGATCCACTAATTAACTAATCTAAGATCTAAAACTAAGAGACTATCTAAGATCTAAAACTAAGAAACTAATCTAAAACTGAAAAATAGAAGAAAGAAACAAACAACACTCTTGGGGTTGTCAATCCCAAGAGATTCGACAAAAGAGAGAAAATCCCAGTTAGGCGTGTGAGGTATTTTTCTAGCTGCTGGGCGTGTCCCTCCTTTTATAGGATACGGGTGTATCATTTTCTCTCACCAAATACTTCTTCAAAGAGGTATCTTGATTTTATTCTCAATAATAACTCTTCTCTTCTAATATTTCAAAGGAAATGTCTTCTCCCCTTGACCAAGTCTCTCCATCTACTTCTAATATAGTAATATCCTTTTTAAGGCACGTTAGAGCTGGGCTTGCTTGTTTTCCGGCCCTAGGACTCAAAATTCCCGATATTGTGCTGACACTGTATGACCTAGAGTGGATAACAGACTCAGTGTCGGCTGTAACACTTCAAATCGAGGCCCAATCTCGTTAAAACTCCACTCGTGGGCCCACACTCGACTATCTCCAGACAAAAATACTTCAAAATCCCTGAAATAAATAAAATCCAATATTATAGATCAAATCATGGTAAAATAAGTCGGAGATACATAATTATGAAAATATGCTTAATCTATCCAACTTACACCGAAATTAATAACAAATCCAACTAAAATACTACCCAAATATATATAAAAATCAAGACAATTTCACGTGAATCACAATGCAATGAACATTTTGGAGGAAATAGAGGCAAATAATTACCAATGGCCGGTGCAATGTTCTATTTAAAAAAAAAAGTAGAAATGGTGAACAAGAACAAGGCAATGGCCACTTTGACACCAAAATTTGCAACCATGAAAAGTGTATTTGACATGATGATGTCTAAAGTTTAGAAATACCATCCAGCCAACTAAGTGGAGTTGACATGCAAAATACATTTGAATACGTGATCTTCTTGAATCAATGAAATTTCAATAATTATCGAAACAATCAAGGAGGAAGCCATTAAAGTCTGGGGATGTGAAATCACAAAAAATATTCATATGCTAATCTAAACAATGCACTCCAACCATCACCGGGTTCCTCAATTACAAATGGAGTGATCAGCAAGGGGGTGAAATTGAGCATGGAAGATATTTTCACCTTATTTAATGGTGAAATGAAAAAACGATTTGAGAAAGGTAAGGCTTGACTTGATAGAATTGAGAAAACACTAGCTCAAGTGAATGGATAAGTTGGAACCCACATGAAGTCTCTTAAATCGCAAATCTCTTAGTTGGATACCATTATAGGAAACTAACATCAAAAGGGGTAATTTACAAGTAATACGGATATTGATATAAAAGAGAAATATAAGGCCATTTCTTGGAGGAGTGGCACCGAGTAGGAAGGTCTAATGGGATCGGGTTTTGAACTCAAAAGAGTTTTGAAAGAGGTGGAGAAATTAATCGAGGAGCAAGTTGGCGAGGAAGAGCCATGCGTAGAGAAAGAAATGGGTGCAAGGAAGCCAAAACCTACTTCTACTTCTCTTACTTCTTCTACTTCTTTATCTTTTCTGCAGCAATTACAAAAGAAGATCTTAAATGATCAATTTGAAGAATTTATTTATATTCTTAGAAGAATACGCTTGAGAGGCTTGAGAGCAAATATTACACTTAGATAGAGTGAAGCAAAGCTGTGATGAAGAAAATTACACAAATTCAGAGATTCTTGGGTTTAATCTTGTATATGAAATTAGTTTTTCAATTAAATATTATTTTATGATATGTTTTGATATTGAGTGGGTTATGTGTAGATAACCTATTCATATTATGGGGGTTAGAAACAATGGGTCTTTGATGTTCTTGAATCTCAAATAATCAAGTATGATCTTTTTACTATATTTATGTTCATGAACTGATGTATTATGTCGTAAATGGTTGATCGTCTTTTTTGATTATTTAGATTTAATAAATAGAATTGAGAGATAGGATTTATTATTAGACTTTGTGAATACAAAACACGTTAATCAATAAAATTAAGAGATTTGAGATTACATACAAATTTGCAAAATCCTTTGAATCTTTTGAGTTATAATTGTGATTTCAAATAAAGATATTGTTTAATATTTATGATCAATGATTTAATCACTTGGATGGGAGGTTTAAAATACTTGTGAGATTAGCTTATATTGAATTTAATCAATAAACAGTAGTTGATTATTTGCAATGAAATTACATTAACTACTCATTGAGTCCAACCCCTGCAATGTATTTGTATATAGTTTCAAGTTTATGATTGATTTGTTAAACTCTATTTATGTTTTTCTATTTTTATAGCATTTCGTTTTCAACTTATGACAAAACAAAACCATATATCCTTTAATTAGTTTAAATAAAGCTACGTTATCATAATTATATTATAGATTTTATAATTAGATGATCCTTGTGGAATACGACCTTGCTCGTCATATCCAACATCTACACCATACGCTTGCGGTTAGATTATAAATAAAATAGTGAACATAAGTTTATGATCGCAAGGATTGTGGTCTTTCATGAGCTCAAATTTTCATTTTCCACGAATTATGTACCTCACTTGTACTTAGATAATCAGTCATCCGTATTGGACCTTCCCTTCTCATATATGTTCCTTAGTTTGGTTGTACATCCACTCAGGATTCCATTCCTCCTCCATCACCATTTTCTCCCAATCCACCTCCTCACCCTTAAATTCATATCAACAGACTTCCTCTCACTCAACCAATACTCACCATCCAGCTTCTTCTCGTTTATAATCTAACTCAACTTCACCGAGCTCTCAGACTTCTCATTCAAGTTAGTCCAGCTCCTCTCTAAGTAAACATCTACCAATACCCCTATGTTCAAGTCAGTCAAATGCCTCTAACATTTCTCTTGGTGTTAAGTTACCTTCTATGAGTCATGCACATGCTACATATTTTCCCACTAATGGTTCTGGTACAGGCACTCACACTCATGTAGGTAGACATTATATGGTGACCAGGGCCAAATCATGGCTCCTTATTCCCAGAATATTTGGTGCACAACTATTAGATTTCACTAAACCTACTTCTTATTTAGAAGTTTAACTCATCCCAAATGGAAATCTTCTATGTGTGAGTAATATGAGGCATTTATCAAGAATCTAACCTTGTCTCTCTTTAATTCACCTACAAGAAAGTCTTTAATTGGTTAAGTGGGTTTACAAGCTCAAAATTCATTCTGATGGTACCATTTCAAGATATAAGGCAAGATTTATGACCAAAGGTTATGATCAAGTGCTTGGTTTTGATTTCTCTAAAGCTTTTAACACTGTACATTTACAAACAGAATTTTTCTATCTATAGTTGTCAACTGTAAATGGTCCATTAAGAGATTGGGTCTTTACAATGCTTTCTTGAATAGTGAGTTGGACAGGGAGAGTTTCAAGGTTCAACCACCTAGTTTTGAAAAGTTTAGTGATTATCTTAAAGTGTCCAAGTTGTTTAAATCCATATATGGGCTTAAGAAAGCTCGTAGGGCTTGGTTTGGAAAGCTAAATGGTGTTCTCACTCAATCAGGCTTCTAAGCATCAAAGGCAAACAGCTCTTTGTTCTTCAATAACACCTCTTCCAGTTACATATGGCTTTGGTGTATATAGATGATATACTTGTTACAGTGAACAACAAGAATGGAATTACTATGTTTATTACTCAACTGAACACAACCTTCTCTCTGAAGAACTTAGGTGATCTGCATCAGTTTCTTGGAATTGAGGTTACTCACACTGACTATGGTCTCCATCTCAGTTATGGATAGTACATAAAGAGTCATTTGGAGAAGGCACGGATGAGTAGAGATAATAACACTCCTAATAATATGAATACTTATCCTATCTTATCTAAATTCCAAGGAGTACCTCAATTGGTAATAATTTATATAGAAGTGATATAGTTACCCTTCAATACATTACTATCACTAGACTTGATATTTCTTATAATGTTAACAAAGTTTGTCAATACATGCACTGTCCTCTAAGCAATCATTAGAAAACTTTTAAGAGAATTATGAGTATCTTGGTGGCACACTTCACATTGGCTTCTTTTTTCCTGGGAATCCTCCAATTTTACTTTTAGATGATTCTCGGATTTGGACTGGGCTGGAGATTTAGATGACTATAAATGTATTACAGTTTTCTGTATTTTTGTAGGCAGTAACATAATTTCTTGGTGCCCTAAGAAATAAACATCTATCTCAAGGTCCATTACAGAGGTTGAGTATCAAAGCTTAGCTCATACCACTGCTGAAGTTGTGTAGGTTTTGTCTTTCCTTCAAGAACTACATGTTAAGCTCCCCTTTATTCTGTATGGAATGATAATCAAAGTGCTATTGCTATTTCCTTTAATCCTATTCTTAATGATATGAACAAAAAATATTGAACTAGATATCCACTTCATCAAAGATCTCACTGCAAAGAAATCACCGTAGGTTCAATTTTTTCCCTCCATATATCAGATTGCAGATGTGTTCACTAAACCACTATCACATCACTTCTTCACCCAGCTCCAAAACAAACTTTATGTTGTTTCATTTCCTGCACTTGGATTGAGGGGTAATAATAGAGAACATGGTACATCATCAAGACATACATACAGTAACAGCCTGCATGCATGCTATGCATGGGACCAACACCATGTCAACTGATATCATCCCTACACTAATGCAAGACACAGTTGGTCATAGTTGTCTCATGTAGACGTTGCTCTCTGTATTATGTAATCCTTATCCACCACCACGTTTTAATATACATACCTTATGAAATGATGAACAAGATCTATCAAATGCATAAATATTTAGTAAATGGCTTTGTTCGTATCTTTGTTGCAATTATAACTCTTTGACAATTCTATGTAATGAATATGACATATGATAAAACAAGATTTTCAGTACTAAAATTTTTATCACACAAGATTTATATTCATCAAACAGAACATCCATATTCATCACATAGTGGGCACTGAGTGCACCATGTATTTTGCACCCGCGTGCATGGTATACATCCTCATAATTAAGCACGAACTAAAATTAAACACTTTCTATACATGAAAAATAATATTGTTCATGCAAGCTAATAAGTGTATATTTGGTAAGTACAATAAACTAACTTACAATTTATTTGGAGAGTTTATAAGATCCTTGAACTCAAATAATAATTGTTTGGTTGAATGAGGATTTTTAAAATGTTCACGCTTATCTAAGATGCTACTATTACAAGCATTTCGAATAAGCTCATTGAGCTTTTTGCTTTTATTCCTCTCGTAACGTTTTTTTTTGTGAAATTACACCGTGATGCCATTAGGTTCTCAAAAATAAAATATTATCATGTAATTCCCTATCCCAATATTTTACTTGATATTTGGACTTATTTTAGTATTATGCAAGAAAACTTACATATGAATATTTTCACTGGATTTGTAATCGAAACAACAATAATTTGAATTATAATGCTAACATTCTTTCAACGAAATTCTAACATATACATTATTAATTTAAATATATACTTTTATGTACTTTTATATTTTTGAGTTAGCTTATTAGTTAAGTTTTACAAAATGGCTTTTTTCATATTAGCTAGATTTTCACCTATCAGTCATCAGTTGTCAGCTCCCCACTAACTTATAAGCTATGAGCTAACTTTGCAGCCATTTTGGCACTTTGTGTCTTTCTTGGTTATGGGGAGGGTCAAAAGAGGTATTATGATCCTCTAGCACAGAAACTTTATGTATCACGTCATGTTGTGTTTATTGAGCATATTCCATACTACTACATTCCTCCTGGGTCCCATGATCTTAAAAGTTCAGATATTGTTGCGATTGATCATTTTTATGAAGATTCAGACACTGGAGCTAAGCCTTACAGGGATAACACTAATAGGCTTGATGATTCAGATTCCTCTCCCATTGATGTTCCTATTGTTCCTACTACCTCTACAGTCCCTCCAGTGACGATGTCTCCACCAGCACCACCACAACGTTATCCTCAATGCATTCATAAGTCCACTCAGTTATCGGATTATATTTACTCTAATTACTCCAGTACCTTTACTGCCTTTTTTACCTGTTCACAATTTGTCTGAGCCCTCTTCATATCAAGGGCTGTTGTTGATCCTCTTTGGAAACAAGCTATGGCAAAGGAACATTCTTCTCTACACAAGATAGATACTTGGGATCTCATTTCCCTTCTTCCAGGAAAATGTGCGATTGGCTCTCGTTGGGTATATAAAATTAAAACAAAGTCTGATGGGTCAATTGAAGATACAAAGCCCTTCTAGTTTCTAAGGGATTTTCTCAACAATAAGGCATAGATTATGAAGAGATGATTGCTCCAGTTGCCAAAGTGTCTACCATCCGAGCTTTTATTGAGGTTGCCTCTGTTCGAAATTGGCATCTATCCCGAATGGATGTCAAAAATGCCTTCTTGAATGGTGAAATTTACATGGTCCCTCCACTGGGTGTTGCACATAATCCAGGCGACGTTTGTAGATTGAAGAAGGCTCTCTATAGCCTCAAACAAACTCCTCGAGGTTGGTTTGAGAAGTTTTTTTATTGTGATTAAGTCTCTTGATTTCCATTTTAGCCAACATGACTCTGCCTTTTCCTTAGGTGTACTTCAAAAGGTCGCATATTTATTTCTTTGTACGTTGATGATATGATTATTACTGGGGATGATGCTCAGGGGATTGCAGAGTTGAAACTGCAACTGGCGCGACAGTATGACGTGAAAGATTTAGGTACACTTCGCTATTTCTTGGGGATTGAAGTGGCATACTCTCCTAGTGGATATCTTTTATTTCAATCCAAGTACATTGCTACTATTCTTAATCAGGCTCGGTTATCAGATACTTGATCAGAAGATACACCTCTTGAATAGAAAGTGAAATATACTCCCTTTGTTGGCGTTCATTTGTCTAATCCTGCTTTGTATCGTACTATTGTTGGTAGTTTGGTGTATCTCACCATCACTAGACCAAATATTGCTTATGTTGTACACATTGTCAGTCAGTTTGTTACTTCTCCGACTTCAGTTCATTGGGCAGCTGTTCTTCGTATCCTTCGTTATTCTCGTGGCACTCAATTTCAGAGTTTATTATTCCCCTCCTCCACATCCTTGGAATTACGTGCATACTCAGATGCTGATTAGGTCGGTAACCTTACTGATCGTAAGTCAACTATTGAGTTTTTTTTTTTAGGAGATTCTCTTATATTTTGGAAAAGTAAGAAGCAGCCTGTTGTCTCCATCTCATCTACAGAAGCTGAATATCGTGTTATGGCCTCCACTACTGCAGAAATCGTTTGGTTACGCCAGCTACTTGGTGATATGGGTGTTCCACTATCAGATCCCACTCCCATGCATTGTGATAGTTTGGGTGTCATTCAAATTGCACGCAACTCTGTCTTCCACGAGCGCACCAAACATATTGAGATTGATTGTCATTTCCACTTTCAACTTGTCACGATTACTTTGTCATTTGTATCTTCGACCATACCAAATCACATTCAATTGTGCATTTTCAGTTTTTGACGAGCAAACTCTCGATACTACTTTTTGATGCATCACGAGTTTGATGGGGATGTTAATTATATAATTAGACCTTTAGGGTAATTTCGTCATTTAATCTTTTCATTGTTTTATATATAAACCATATGTATTTATGGTTGTATTTATTCACTTTATTAATTTAAAAATACATAAAAACCCTCACCTCTCTTTTCTTATTTCTTATGGTTTATTTATTTTAACAATTTTAAATTTGATAAATTTAATTTATCGAACCTCTTCAGTTATTTGAATGGATGGACTGTTTTGATTTATTTTTTCATCGTTACATTACTTCAATTCCATCTGATTTTAATCAAGACATTTGAAATTCTTGAAAATATTGATTTTGAGATTAAAGTATGTATTATTTAATTCTCTTCTCTCATTCCTGAAATACTTTTCCCTATTCACTTTATTTATCGATTTTGTTTTATTTCATGCCGTCTAACGGTCTAAGTGTCAACAACACATGAAAAGAGGTTAGATTATAAAAACGAATACAAAACAAAATAAGCAAAGATCTTGAATTTGCATTATGCCTCCAAGGTGAGTGACAGCAACTCCAAGAGTTGATTATTGTCCAAGTATTAGTTTACTTTAATTTTTTTGTCTCCAATAAAAATAATAATAATACTCTCCCAAAAGGAGAAAGAATGGAGGGCCCCTGAAAATATCTCAAAGACCAAATTTTGCCTTAATTGCTTGCTTCATCAACTTTCCACCTGTCCAGATTTCAACAGTATTATGTATTTAAAATTAAAGCTTTACTGCATATTTATATTATATTATATTATTGCTTGCTTCATCAACTTTCCACCTGTCAAAATTACAACAGTATAATGTATTAAAAAATTAGGACTTTGTAATGCCTATTCTTAAAATATTTAATAAAGCTAATGAGTCCAACAAATTTAAAACTGTTCACAGTTCACACATCACCACCAAATTATTATTTTTCTCCTTTTTTTTTTTTTCCTTTTGTTAACATTTTCCATTGTCATTTCTTCAACATGAATTTCTCCTCCAAAACCCCTTATTTCTAATCTTTCTTCTTTTTTCAAGATCTCCTTTTAACTTCACTTTCTCTAAGTATCTATTTTCTCGGATTTCCTTTTGAGGAAATATTTTTAAAAAACAAAAAAGTTTCTATGCTTGTTTTGTTATTCTAATATTAATTTGTTATTTCATAAGAATCTTGATTGTTTGCCTCTTGAAAAATATTTCATTTTGAAGAAGAAAATAAAAACACAAGTGTGTACATGTTCATCTATTGATTGATCTTATTATTTTCAGAAGTGTTTTTATAACAATATTGTTCTTTGTTCTTCAATTTTTTTTCAAAAAGGAAATTTATGAGTAATAATAGCAGTATGGCTCAGCCAATGGAGGGTTTACAGGAGACAGGACCACCACCATTCTTGTGCAAGACATATGATTTGGTTGAAGATGTGAGCACAAATGAGATTGTTTCTTGGGGAAGAGGTAACAACAGTTTCATTGTTTGGGATCCTCAGTCTTTTGCAATGAATCTACTCCCAAGGTACTTCAAACACAACAATTTCTCAAGCTTTGTCAGGCAGCTCAACACTTATGTAAGATTAATATTTTATCTAAGACTCGCTTTTTTTTTTCTTTTTTAAATACTAGAAACTTCAAAAGATATGATTCATATTCAAGAAGCATCTAGCATTCTAGCTTTTTTTTTTTTTTTATCTTCCTTTTCTGTTGAAATAGGGAAAGTAAAATATGGCAAGTTGGCAACTTGTTTTTTCAAGGACCTTTTGTCCGTATAAGTGGACAAATTGGGATTTGATTTCTCCTATTTTGAGTATAATTATTCAAATAGATAAGATAAAATATGTCAACTTGACACTTTTGTTATATCAATGTTTTTGTTTTGTTGTTATCATACTGTAAGAACTTTTGATTTTGTAGTGTGATCCGTATTATTCAGATTCTCTATTGTATATAATTATGTCTAAAGGCATTTTCTTTTATATATACTTCATAAAATTACATACTTTGATCTTATTATATTTTCAAGTAATTATAATTTCTATATGATCAGGCTAGAACGTGTAAAATTTGCGCAGGGCTTTAGGAAAGTTGATCCAGACAAATGGGAGTTTGCAAATGAAGGGTTTTTGAAGGGTCAAAAGCATCTCTTGAAAAATATTAGGAGGAGAAAGAATAATCCATCTACTACTAACCCACAAAGTTCAAATTATTTAGGATCTTGTGTTGAGGTGGGCATGTACGGATCGTTGGATGCAGAAATCGACCGGTTGAGGCGCGACAAGCATGTTTTAATGGTGGAATTAGTGAAACTCAGACAACAACAACAGGACACAAAAGTACATCTCAGAGAAATGGAGCAAAGGCTTCAAGGGACCGAGCTCAAGCAGCAGCAGATGATGGGTTTCTTGGCGAGGGCAATAAAAAACCCGACTTTCTTGCACCAATTTTTGCAGCATAATAAGGAATCGATTAGTAAGAAGAGGAGGAAGAAAATCGATCTTGGTTCGAGAAATAATATTGGAGTTGAGGAATTCGATCGAGAAAGGGATATTCATGATAGTTACGTTGATAATAATGGAAATGAATATGTCGATAGCGTTGGGGATTTTTACGTTAAGATGGAGCCTCAAGATTATGATGTTGGTATTAGTGGATTTGATGATCATGATGTGGAGATGGAGAATTTGGCGATGAATATGATGACAAAAACGGAGGAGGAACGAGTTTTAAGTATCGATCATAATCTAGACAAGTTTCATATTGGAGAAAATTCACTTGGTGATGTGTTTTGGGATGAGTTGATTAATGAAGGGATTGATGATGGGATTAGCACATTTGGTGTGGATGTTTTGGCTCAACAGTTAGGTTTCTTGGGTTCTAGCCCAAGATAGATACTTTGATCGCTAATCAACACCCTATTTAGAGGGTGAAGTATATCACTTGAGCTATGATGCCCGTAATTTCGCACGTGAGTTGCATTTAATTTAGCTAAGCTCTTGACTTTTAGTTGGTTTTAAAAAAATGTGTTTCAAGAATCACTGTATTCATCCTAGGGAAAAAGTTGAGGTGCACAGATGTTGATTTACATAGTTAGATTGGTGCGAAAAAATCAAGATTAGGGGCATTTAACAATGAACTTGCCTTTGTTATTTTTTTATTTCCTTCTTTTTTCGGGTTCCTTTTCAATCAGAAAGTTCATGAACATTTTCAACAGACATGAGTAGAGTAAGTGATAATTCTCTTTTCATTTTGTGTTGACTGATTTCGCCTCAATCTAAAGTTATATTTGATAGTGTTAAAGATGTTCATCTGAGCAAGTTTTATATTGTTTAATGTTGAGTACCGAAATAATTGAAGAGCTCGTCTCATAGTTTAATCAATAAAATACGTGTATGTCAGGAAAAATGTAAATAATAATAAATAAAAAAAATCAAAGACACACGTATTATATATTTTGACTATAAAAATAATATTTATTATTATAGTCGAAGAAACAGTGTAAGAACTTTTATTAATTAAAACTTGTATTTTAATGATTATAAAGAGTTGTAATCTACAAAGTAAATATAAAATTAAAAACTTTTAAAGACTAGATATGAATAAAAACAGTACGACTTTTCCAAAAAGGCAAACACTCAAATGTGGCAACCACACGAATCTTTTTATTGTGTGGCGGACTCCGACCCACCTTCAACTCGGAGACCCAATGAAAATGGGTTCATATAACCCCCAAAAAAAAGACGGACGAAAAGGTTAAACAAACCACAAACTTTTTACCTTTGGGATTTTTAGAAAAAAAATAAAATCGTTCTCTCTCCCCGTCATTTTTCCCCTTTCCCCTTCCTCATTTTTTTCCCATTTTCTCTCCTAATCAAAGTTTCAAATTCCTTTCGCTTCGTCATCGCAGTCCGAAGAAGGAAATCATTCAAGAGCATAATAGAATTGCGAGCAATATGTACAATTTATTATCGTCACTCGTTTCCGTCTATATCCAGGGTAATTTATATTTTTGTCAATTTTATTTCTTGATTAATTTCTATATTTCGTCAATTTTATGATTATGGGCTATCCATTAATCTTCAAGGCTTCTGTGGATATTTTGTTTCATGTGTTCTTACAGTATTTGGTTTCATGGTGTTTTCAGAATTTAATTAGATGGATATTGGATGTGTGATTTTAAAATTTTGAGAAGATTTACAGATAAATTGTGTTCTAAATCTTGAGGTTGAGTTGAAAATGTGTGATTTTATCTTGAAGTTGGATTGAAAATCTTCTTTTGAAACCATGAACAAAAGGCGTTCGTTGAAATGCCTAAACAAAATTTCTTCTCCAAGCGCTCCTTTTTTTCTTTTCAAGCCTTTGAGCAGTTCCGATTCCTCGTTCATATTTGATCAACTTTTTTCAGTTGAGCACCATGTTCTTCGACGTAATAAATGTTCTGTCCTTTTGGCTGTTAAACTCAAGCAGTGTTGTTTGAAGGCCTATTAGAGTCAATTGGCTTTTTTGTGTAATTATTGAAGCTGATATCTGAAGGACTTCATTCATGTGATCATGCTGACAAATTATTTGATGATTACGATATTATKTCGGGTGATTGTGACCTGGATTGTAATGTCATAGTTGTAATCTAATATATTTTCTGAAACTRTTRGACTTAGCTTAAGTGCGTTTTTGGCTATTGATGTACCTTATAACTASTTTTTCATATTTGTGAGAATATAAGTGACAAGTAATGTTATATGGTTTATCCATCCAGGTACATCTTCATGAAGGTGGCCTTCATGCGGATATTAATGGAGATGGTGTCTTAAAAGCTGGCGAGAGTTCAGTTTGCTAAAGCTGGACACATGCAAAAATACCGTCACTTTTGTACTTATAAACGTCACTTTTACTTAGAAGAGTGTCACATTTTTATGAAAGCTTGCTCCACCTCCCAGATTTTCTGGAATAATGTATCTTTTCTTGGTGAAAATATATGTGCTGGGAAATGGAGAAAGAACACAAATATAGAAATGGTTATTAATTTAACTCTTGCTTTGGTTCATTAAAATGTTTAATTAAAGTAATTTTCTTGTTATTTGAATGCAAGTACTCTCCGTATGCAAATAATATTGTCACTTTTTGCAAGAAAAAGCGTCACTTTTGCATCCAAAAGTGTCACTTTTCCATATAATTCTTATGATTGAGCACTTAACTTCAAATTTAATCATGTCATGTCAATTAATATCGTCACTTTTGTATTAACCAATGACACATTTTAACTAAAAAATTTCTCTTTACTATTATTCAAGCATTTAACTTAATATAATGTCAGTTTCTCAACTAATATTGTCACATTTGCACAAAAAATGTATCACTTTTCCAAGAAAATTTATCACTTTTTCACTAAAAACTATCACTTTATAAATTATTTATAATCAAGCATTTGACGTAAAATGCTACAGTGGCACTTGCGCCCTAAAAGTATAAAATAATCACTATTGCACTAGAACGTGTCACTTTTACACTCAAACGTGTCAGTTTTACACATTATAATTTAATCAATTATTTAACTTAAAATATAATAATATCACTGTTGCACTAAAATTTGCCACTTTTACAATAAAAATAATCACTTTTGTATTAAAAACTATCACTTTTGCATTAATGTAAAAGTGACACTTTTTAGTGTAAAAGTGACACATTTTGAGCCAAAAGTGACAGTATATGTGCTAACATTTATGCACTTTTTTTCTTTTCAAAATAAAATATTAGATTCGAAAAGTACTCAAACAATGACAATTGAGAACAAAACAACAATCACAAACGGAACATGAATAAACATTATAAATTGAAAACGGAACATATAGTTCAATTATTACATGTATGATCTCAGAAAATGGCGTAAAGTGTGATAGATTACATTCCAATACATAACAATAATAAAATTCCAAATCAAGTCAATACAACTACAGCCAGATGGTGGCAACTGTTAAGCTATCTTCAGCTTCGATCTTGTAGCGCAAATAGTTCATGCCCATCGCATGAGCAATATTTGCATATTAGGTGTTCGAGGCCACTCTTGCTTCGATCGTGGTTTGTCAATGTTGCAATGCTAACCATTCTTTTCAGAAAGTAAAAATCATTAGCTTAAATTAAGCAATAAGTCCATAACATTCATGTGAAAGATTAGACATGAACTTGACCAAAAGCCTTTATAAACTAAACTACCTCAACTCACAAAGTGCAAAATTCTCAAACACTACCATTTGCATATCCATTCTATTACCCAAAAATGGGTAAATAATAACACAAAGCAAACCCGTCAAAGTAACCCAATACCACAACCTGTCAATTTTTCAATTAATAACTAGCAACATAACACATAATCTTCCTTTTCCAATCAGCAACAATTGAGAAAAAAATGCAGTTCATCTTACACAGGGACGAGTACTACTACTTTTATGCCCATTTTTACTAGTTAACAAGGGATGCTTTTCATGAAAGATGAGAGGATGGTTACAGTGTGATAATTCTGAATTTTGGATTTAGTGATATAAATGTCATCATCGTTGGTGTCCTCTAAAGTTCTTTTCACCCAACTTGGGTCTATCRCACACTCGCCAAATGGATCAATTCTTGTCCAAATTCTACAGCATAATAATAAATTAGTAACTAATATATATAAAAGAGCAAAAGAAAATATGATTTTGACAGTATTAATTACCCGATGTAAAACTCTCTATTTTCGATGATACATAACTCAAATGATAAGAATTACAATTTTAAATACATATTAAAAGTGACAGTTTTGTATAAAAAAGTGACAGRGATTTGCAAAGAAAGTGACACTTTTCTGCCAAAAGAAAAAACAGATACTTTTATYTTGCATCTATAGACCTCACAGATGATATGTTCTTCTAGATTACCAGCACACCTAAGGHATTTTAAGAGAAAACACCAATCAACATCRAGATCGATGTTGGTTAAATATCAAATTTCAAAATTGGTACACTTGATTCAATATTTTCAGCCTGCAAACAAATCAACATTAATATCAAATGTATAGAGTATAAGAACAAATTAAGGTGTAGAAATTGATAGGGGAAGAAAGAAGTGATGAAATATTGAATACATATCACGATAATAAAACCTGATAATTTAAATACTTATCGACAGTTTGGGTTGGGCCGGAATTAGAGATCGGAGGAGATTTTGCGTCGCCGTTCGATTTGCTAGATTCTTTAAAATCCTCTTTTCTCGAGGACGGGCCGTGCGATTGAGTCATAAAACCATATAAAACCTCAGCAATCTCAATCTCTAACTCCTCACGATTCGACGAATTTTGCTTTGATGGTGCTAATTTCGGTGATTTTAGATTCGACCCGGTATTGTTTTCATTAGTCTTCTGCAAAAATAATTGCGTTGATAGAAGTTCTGAGTGGTGGAGGCGAGGCAGGGTGGTTGCGATTTTACTGAATTTGGGTAGGTTTGGAGATGGAAACGTCAGGTAGAAAGACGAAGAAGAGAAGGAAAAATAAAATTCTGCGATTTTTTTTCTTTCTTATATATGAGATCTGATTTACTAGGGCGGATCCGGGTTTGGGGTGGATTTGGGATCCGTCACATTAAAAAGATTCGTGTGACTGTCACACAAGAGACCCACTCTTCCAAAAAATAAGATTCACAACCACATGATTAGATTTTAACAAAAACCAAAAAACAATGGAAGAAAAAATTCAAAATGCAGGATATAATCGAAGATGCCGAAAGCATGTCAGTCGTATCCGTCAATTCAAAAAATCTACACCTTAAATAAAAATATTTCTCAACTTCTCTTACTTTGATTTTTCTCTCTAAATTTGTGAGTAGTTTTAAGCAATCACTCAACTTTATACAGATACACATTACTGGTAACAGAGACTACAAAATAAGGAAAAAAAATATATATATATACAAAATGTTGTGAGTAAATATTATTAGTAATGAAATAAGATCAAATATCTAGAGTTCGAACAACATTTACTAGCCTAAAAATCAATTTCTACTCTAAGAAAAGAACTATACATAATATACTGTAAATATATATTAATATAAAGGAAACAAGATAAAATCTTAGACTCCTATATATAAATACTACAATATACGATTTCTATGCTAGAGTAATTACTGCCTAATCTACAACTAAATAATATACATGATATTTACCAAACATGATAAATATCAAATCTTTCATGAACAATTAAATCGTGACAAGAAAATTCAAATAATAAATAAAAAAAATTATTAATTATTAACTCACGTATTTATAAAATATGTGACTCAACAATATCACCCTTTTATCTTTCCTGGACAAATATGATGAAAATATCAAGTATGAACCTTGTATAACCACCAAAAATACTCCTCCTAAATTTCTGCAATTAAATAGGGCTGTAAACGAGTCGAGTTTAGAGAATTTAAGCTTGCTCGTTTATTATCGAGCTCGAGCTCGAGCTTGTTTAACGAACATATCGATGGCTCGCGAGCTTTTTCGAGTTTAATCGAGCCTAAACGAGCTCAAAAGATATTAATTATTAATTAAATTATTCTATACTTTATTACAAAAATAAAATAAAATATTTTTTAAAGTATATAATACACCTACTAAGATACGTAAATAAATAAGTTTATATATATATTTCTATATTTTTCATATGAACAAGTATAAAAATTATAATTAAAATCAAATTATTAGTTTAATTTATACGAGTTTAATAACGAACTCACTCTATAACTCACTAACGAACCCGCTCACGAGCTAACGAGCCGAATACCATGAATCTAGAGTTTGCTCATTTATTAAACGAGCTCGAGCGAGCTTTTATCGAGTCGGCTAGTGAATAGATCAGGAACTGTTTGACTCATTTACACCCCTACAATTAAACATAAAACGGTTAATAGAATGTTATGACATGCGGGACAATATTTTCAAAAGCAAATGAAAAAAAGCCTTAAAATTAGGGTAAATGCTCATAGTCATTCCACATCAAAATAAATAAGATAACGAAAATAAGGAATTTCAAAACATAGTTTATAAAAAAAAATCTTATGGAAAGAGATCATCAAACTGCGAAGTGGGATCACTTTGTTTCGTCACAACAACAACTTGAAAATCGAACTCCATTCCATCATCATCTTCATCGCGAAGACCAGTAGGAATAGCAAAGCTCGAAGATGGACCATCTCACCCTGAATGCAATGCAAGATTAGCAGTGGCATTCGCAATAGCATCGGCAGCAGCATCCTCAGAGCGATCAACTAACCCTAATCCGGAACTACCCTTGAACTAAGCACATTCTCATTACTTGGAGCATCTAAACTGAAACCTTGATTAGCAACAGCGACTCCAGAATCATCAACTACATCTCCCCCTTTTTGGCCAGAAAAAGCAAAATCGGAAAGCATGTCAAGCAGCTAGGTACGGAGAGCAGTAAAATGGGCAGTAGAATCATTTGACATACTGTAATTGATCCAGTAAAATTGAATGAAGCACTGAAATCAACAAAGTTTAGGAAGACTCCACGGACTCACAAATGCCAACGGAGATGTGATCGGCATCAACAACAACATTTAGAGTAGCATTCGAGATGACATTTGGGACAACAGAAGGAGTAGGAGTGTCATGATCAGAAGATGAATCCTCATCATCAGAATACACCATCGGAATATCAATAAGGCAATTTGTGGCATTGAGAAGCGGTAGAGCAATGGTAAACACGTCTGGACATCCAAGTGGAGGAATCGGTGAACCAGATCTCGAGACATGAGCACCTGGAGAATCAAACTAGGAAGTGGCAAAGCCCAACTCTTCGAAGAGGATGTGGCGAAATATGTGACAGCATAAAAAATGTGAGCACTAAAACTGAACGACATCCTAATCCCAATGCGATAGAGGATGCGGGCATGCAAGTCGGTGACTCATGAATTGCTGTTCGTAGGGGCCTAGTTGCTACAAAACACATTGTGTAAAAAGTCGAAGAAAAAAGACAGTCGGGAAAAGGGAAGCTTAGTCAATCACTCGATGGAGAAGTTGCTCATCAAAAACTTGATGATACGAGTGAAGTCGTCTGGCTCGGTGTCTTCAACAACCTCCGAAGTCTCAAACAAAGAATTTATCAGGTCGTCACTGAACTGAAAGACCTCCCCATGCACATAGACTCGGTCGTATCTTGGGAAAGTGGTATCACGCACCTCGGCACTGAGATTGGAGTAAAACTCATACACCAGCCTACTCAAACGGTGCAATATCTTCAAATGTGCACATTAGTTGCTGGATCTCAAAAATTATATCCAGGTTATAAGTTCGAAACATCGGCACATGATGACGCTTCTCCTTGATCAGAGGTCGGCCAGCAAAATCTTGTAACGATTAGCAGCTTCAATATAGAAAGTGTTGTTGAAAGCACTATCCAAATTGTAGTCTGCACCAAATGTGGGTGCAAATGTGATTGCATCATCAGTAGCATTAGGGACTACAGTCGTGGCAACATCTGTAAATGGATCCCCAAAAACTGGGTTGAGTAGATTTGCATCACCAGCATATTTGTCGATGAAATTATCTATCGGAGTGCGAGAGATATAATTATCCCCATCCGAGTGAATCTTATCGCTTGAGATGTCAGGGATCGACTTGGCCATAGGATGTGAAGGGCTACTAACAGTGCCCTTGACTTTTTAAAGACGTAAAAGTACACAATCGATGGGTTCTAGATCATCACCTAGAGAGTCAAAATTCGGAGTTGTTTCACCCAGAAAACTTGACAACGCCTGAGACCAGAATTTTGCCTTGTGTAAACCTGACCTGCACCCGAAAACACGCCAGAAAAGCACTACCGGAGGTTTTCCGGTGGAAACCACTCTGATGCTTAAGTCAGATAAGCATATGGAGTATTTTAATGCGCAAGAAAAAGAATGCACAAGAATGACATACCTCTCTCAGCCTTGAGGCTGAGGTATTTATAGTTTTCCCAGTGGGGACCCCATCCGGGATCTCGGGAACAAAGGCCGCGAATCAAGGGCCGTTACGCAACCAATTTGGGACAAGTGGTCCCACTTATTCCCTTCTGGGAGACTAGGGCACCTGATCTGCTCTGAGCCTGCCCTCTTATGATTATCTTGTAAGGTATCCGGACCAGGACAATTCCTGGGATGAGATGGTCCCGCTCTCGCTACGCCTCTAGCTTCATCTGGGAGGACCAGGATAATTCCTGGGCTGAGATGGTCCCGCTCTCGCTACGCCTCTAGCTTCATCTGGGAGGGCCAGACCAGGTCTTCTCATGGACAGGGCTCCTGGTCTTCCTAGCCTCCTGGTCTTCTCCTTAGTAATCTCAACTCAGGTCTACCCCAATACAGGTCTGGCTAATCAGGCCACATCAACTCCTCCCCCCAAAATGGTTGGGGTAGATCTGTCAGGACTCTTTCTAGGCACAACCAGAGCCCCACACGTCCTTCCATTTTTCGTATCTGTTCATATCCCAAAAATTCCGCCTTTTGATCAGAGTTAATCATTGGCATTATTAGCATCGGTCCATGTCCTGGGACGGTTACAATGCTTACACATCTTCCCAAGTACTGTACCACTGATAGGTCAGCGGCGTGTGTCCTACTCTACAACGGTTGGCGTTCCACCTCATCACCTAGGGTACTGTTCATCTGTCAAGCATTAAATACGGGGATCCCATCAAATCCCACTTTTTCCTCGATTTCCATTTTTTGAAATTATCCCTTTATATTTTATTCCCGCCGTGTTCTCTCTCTTCTTCACTTTTCGTATTTTTACTTTTGCAAAAACTCTCGAGCTTCTGTTTCTCTCTAGCAATCCAGCGAATTTCAGGCTTTCAGTTTCTCCGACCACTCTCACATACCAAGTACTTTCTCCCTCTCTTATATTACTTTTCCGACAATGTCGTCGTCATCTTCTCCTCTCGATGCTCTTCCTGTTACTTCTTCTTCTCCAGCGGCGTTAGCCTCCTCATCCTCGCCGTCTTCCCCTCCGGCAGTGGCGGCGATAGCCTCCTCATCGCCATCTTCTCCCCCGGCGGCCGCAGCGGCCGCCACTTCTTCCTCGTCTTCTCTTTAATACCCTCTGCTGGTCCCTGACCATCCAAAAATCACCTCCATTCTCAGCGAAAGATCTGTCGAGGAAATTCGCCATAAGTATAAATGTCCCAAACAATTTGATCCTTATAGCCCTCCGACGGGTATTCTGGTGTGCCAAGCGCCGGCTGGTTGGTTGACTTTCTACGCCGATCAATTCCAGGCGGGTTTGCGTCTTCCTGTAAACCCTTTGATGCTGGAAATCGCTGCAATGTACAAAATCCCTATTTTTCAGCTTAACCCCAACTCCTTTAGAATTATTGTAGGATATAACCTGGCCATGCGGTATGTTGGTCTGGACCCTACAGCTCATACCTTCTATCAGCTCTATCAAGCTAAGAGCTCCCACCCTGGATGCTCCTATCTCAGCGCCAGACCTGGAGTTCACTTCCTGTATGGGCTCCCTTCCTCCAATAAAGCCTGGAGGAAGAAATTCTTTTTTGTATATTGTGATGGAGATTGGGGTTTTGAACCTAAGCCCGTCGAGAAGCTACCCTCCTATCGTCATCTATCCGCGGCGGACAGGTCTCCTCGCCTGCAAAAAATCATTTCCACCCTTAACGAGAATCCTCTTCATGTAACTCAACTCCTCCTTCCCTTTGTTTTAGACTTTTTTAATGAGCGAGAGGAGACAAGTCCTCTGACTCGTGAGATTGGTAAGGTCTCTCTTATCCTGGTCTGCCCTCCGAGTCATTTTTCGTGAATTTTTAACACTCTTGTCTTTCTTTTTTTTTTCAGCAAGTATGATGCGCCAGATGATAGCAGCCAGCAAGCAAGGGTCAGAGACTGCTCCAGAACCGGGAGCTCAGGAAGTGGGCCCCTCCTTCTCTCCCCCTGTCCAGGGCTCCAATCCTTCTCGAGTGTTGAGCTCCAGCCTTTCTCAGTTGCCTCCTCGTCCCCTAGCGGTGGTGAGCCCCACCTCTGAGTCCGAGGAGGACGACACCCCCTTGGCCAAGAGGCCCAGAACCGCCCAGGGAAGGCGCGCCCCCTTGGTCACGGAACCCACCACCCTCAACACCAATCTCTTCATCCACACTTCTGTCTTGAAGTGCCTAGTAGAGGTGGCGCTCCAGTTCGTGCGGAGGCAATGTCCTTCCTCAGACCGCCGCGTCCTAGAGAAAATGACTGATCGCGAGCTCCTGGAGTCGTGGTACCAAGATGAGGCCCGGGTAAACTCCCTTTTCATTTCTCATTCATCTTTTTTCATTTCATTCATGTTTTAACCTCCTTTTCTAATGGTTAGGTGGCTGCCAGAAGGCTAAATTGGCCACGCGCGCCGAGACTTCCATGATGCAGTCCGACGTGATCAAGGAGAACAAAGAGCTGCGTGAGAAGGAGCAGCATTTTCTTGCTTTGGCTAAGGAGCGAAGGGCTGAGCTGAAAAAGTCTAGGGAGGAGCTAGCCGAGGTGAAGAAGGCCGAGGCAAAGGTGGTGGAGATGGCTCGCAGCGAAGCGCGAGACGAAGCCATAGCAGAGGCTAGGAACCTAGCTGACTAAGCTCTGGAGAAAGCCCGAGAAGGGTGGGAGACCGAATTTCTAAACTCTGAAAAGGGTTTGGAATTAGTCCAACACACCAGGGAAGAGTCCCGGCAAGCTTTCCTGGGGTCCAAGGAGCTATACTCGTTGCTCGTTCCAGAGGCTATGGGTTATTATTATTTTGCCTTGGACGCGCAAGACAAGTGGGACGCAGACCATCCTGGGTTCCCATTTGATCGGGACCTGCCCTTGAAGACTCCTCCTGAGCCAACTTCTTTCACTTATGCTCCGGAGCGAGATCGCCTGCATACACTTGGGGCAGCTGAGTTCGCCGAGCATGTCTTCTCCACCCTCTATCCTTCTAAACCAGAGCAGTCTCAACCAGACTAGGCTCTCGCCCTAGCCCTTTCTGTTTCTACTCCCTCCCCCACCTTCGCAGGTCTGGGTGAGCTGCCAGACGGGGCCTCTCCGGGCGCTTTGGCAGAGGAGGCTGTGGAGCAGCTTGCAGAGGAGCTGGATGCCGGGCTCTAGGTCTAGGGTCGCTCTCTTTGTTTTCTTTAGTTAGACCTGTTTGTTTACCTGTGTGGCTGGTCTGCTTTTATGTACTCATATTCTGAACAATGTTTGATTTATAATAACTTTTTGTCTTGTAATGACTCTTGATATCCTAGGGTTTCCTGGTTTTCCGGAAACCCTAGTACTTTTATTCCCTGGAACGTGCTTCCTTTTCCTTTATATATGTGCATTTCTGTTTTGTGATCTTTCAATTTCTGCAATGGCTTCTCCTTCCTTGCTTGAAGAACTTGATATTGTGAAACGAAAAAATCTCTCTCTGTTTGTCGAAAATTTCAAACTTTCAGACAAACTGTCAGCTCTCCAGGAGAAGATCAACTACATGTGCCGGCTCCTGGAGAGGAAAAGGCAGAAGAAGCGCCACTACAAGCGAGAGTGGGCGGAGCTCCGTCCACTGAATCGTCAACTGCAAGAGGAGAAGGCTGATTTGACGGAATCAGTAAACTGTTTGACCGTTGCCGCCAGCGAAACTCACACCATCTCCGAGCGGGCCGACAAGTATCGCCAGCGCTACCACGAGACCGAGTGTGAGTTGTGGCGTGTCCGGTGAATTCTAGCCTCTAATCGGAGAGCTTCTGCGTCTTATGGATGAATGTTTTTTGTGCTTTTCTGCATTTTATGTTTATATTTCTGCACTTGTAATCAAACTCGCCAGTTTTCCCTTCGTGGAAGGCATATGAATTTTCCCATTGCGTCAGGTCAGGAAAATTAGGACATCAGTCCTTGGCTACTCCTGGCTCAAATTGACAATCAGGTCAGGCAGATAGGGGTATCCTCCATTAAACAATCCTGGCTTAATCTGACAATCAGGTCAGGAATTTGCATGGTCATCCGCCCTTAGTCAATTCTGGCCTAAACTGACAATCAGGTTAGGAATTTTCATGGGCATCCGCTCTTAGTCAATCCTGTCTTGAACTGACAATTAGGTCAGGAAAATGGGGCATCCGCTCTTAGCCAATCCTGGCTTGAACCGACAATCAGGTTAGGAAGATAGGGCATCCGCCCTTAGCCAATCCTGGCTTGAACTGACAATCAGGTCAGGTAAATGGGGCATTCGCCCTTAGCTAATCCTGGCTTGAACTGACAATCAGGTCAGGAAAATGGGGCATCCGCCCTTAGCCACTACTGGCTTGAACTGACAATCAGGTCAGGAAAATGGGGCATCCGCCCTTAGCCAATGTTGGCTTGAACTGACAATCAGGTCAGGTAAATGGGGCATCCGCCCTTAGCCAATCCTGGCTTGAACTGACAATCAGGTCAGGAAAATGGGGCATCCGCCCTTAGCCACTACTAGCTTAAACTGACAATCAGGTCGGGAAAATGGGGCATCCACCTTTAGACAATCCTGGCTTAAAGAGGTCTATTAGTTGGAAAACAAGAATGAACCTGCATCATTATTATATAAATTGCAAAATCATATTACACATAAAATTTATGTAAATTCGAAATATTCCAAGCTCGGGGTATCTCTGTCCCATCTATGTCCTCCAGCTTGTAAGCACCGGCATCCAAGACCCCTGTGACTCGGAATGGCCCTTGCCAAGTGGCCTCCAGCTTCCCCTTGGTTCTTCCCAGATCATCCCTTCTAAATACCAGGTCTCCCACCCGGAAATATCTCCTCCGGACTGTCTTGTTATAAGCCGCCCGAATTCGTCCTCTCACATGCTCCATTCTGACCGCTGCACGGTCTATTTTTCTTCAATTAAGTCTAGCGCCTCCTGCACGAGTACTTCGTTTTGATTTTCATCGAAGTTCTGTATGCGGTGTGTTTCAAGACTGATCTCTGCGGGGATAACGGCGTCCATGCCGTAAACCAAGCTGAAAGGGGTTTCACCCGTGCTTTCTTTGGGATTAGTACGATAGGCCCAGAGTATCGAACTTAGCTCCTCCAACCATTTACCCCCTGATCTTTCTAAGCGTAATTTGATTCCCTGAACAAGGATGCAGTTGGTCACTTCAACTTGTCCATTCGCTTGCGGGTGATAAACAGATGTGAAGTGTTGCTGAATTTTCATTTTGGCGCACCAAGCCCTAACTTTGGCTTCCATGAACTGGGTACCATTGTCCGAGACCATGACCCTTGGAATACCAAACCGACACACAATATTTTTCCATATGAAGCCCATCACTGCTTCTTCCGTAATTTTTGCCAGGGCCTCGGCCTCAACCCACTTGCTAAAGTAATCAATGGCTACAATCAAAAATCTCTTCTGGGCTGGGGCCATTGGGAATGGTCCGACCAGGTCTATCCCCCATTTTTCAAAAGGACAGGGAGAGCTCATTGTCATGAGCTCCTCTGCTGGCTGGTGAGCCAAGATAGACATCTTTTGGCACTTTTCATATTGTTTAACAAAGTCCTCTGCCTCTTTTCATAGCGATGGCTAGAAATAGCCAGCTCTCATTATCTTGCTGGCCAGGGCCCTTGCTCCCATATGATTGCCACAGCAGCCCTCATGGATTTCTTTGAAGACATGGGTGCCCTCCTCTAAGCTTAGACATCGCAAAAGAGGTCGCCCAAATCCCCGTCGAAACAATGTTTTCTTAATCAAACAAAACCGGGCAGACCTGGTCCTCATCCTCACTGCTTCCCTCTTGTTTTCCGGCAGCTCTCCTCTTTCCAGATATGCCTTGATAGGGGAACGTCAATCCTCTCTCTCATCCACTGAACATACTCGCTCTTCTCCAAATTCTTAGTCCGCCATCAGTAGAGTGATTACTCTCTCCCGACAACCCACAGCTGAACTAGCCACCTTAGCCAAATAGTCTGCTCTCGTGTTTTCTTCTCTAGGGATTTGAAGGACAGTTAGAGTCCTCGTGTCCTTGGCTAATTCCCTGAACCGAGCTAGGTATTTCTGCATGTGTTCATTTCTAGTCTCGAAATCTCTATTTATTTGCCTGCACACGAGCTACGAATCAACTCTTGCGCATACCTGCTCTGCCCCCAAATCCTTTGCCATTTGGACTCTCCTCAAAAGAACCTCATATTCAGCTACGTTATTAGATAAGGTATAGTTCATCCGGACTGCGTAATCAGTAGCTACTACTGTCGGGTCGATCAATACTATGCCCGCACCACAGCCCAGGCTTCCTACCGAACCATCCGTAAAAACTATCCATTCCTTGTTGCTTTCGGGAGAGCTGGTCATTTCCTGCATAAAATCAGCCAGTACCTGGGCTTTAATGGCTGTTCTGGCTTCGAAAATTATATTAAACTCGCTAAACTCAATTATCCACTTGACCAGCCGCCCTGAAGCCTTTGATTTGTCCATGATGGTCTTCAATGGTAGGTTGATTCGCACAATGTGAAAGAAAATAACCTTAAAATGAATAACTAAACTAAAACCTTAAAAAAAATTAAAAACCCTAAAGCCCCATAAATAATAATAAAAAAACCCTAAAAAACACTAAACTAAATAAAAAGAATAATAGTTTTAGGGGGTGCTTAACGGATCTCAATCCATGAAGTCGCCGAAAAAGAGTATTTGTCTATAATGGCATATATATTATCATCAAATATAGTGTTAGGCTTGAGATTTATATGAAAGAAGACGTGCTAAAATGTTACGTTATAGCTAATTAATAAAAGATCTGAAATGGAGATTCGCTCACCAACTTATACCGCACCTGGGCAAGTTCAAGGTGATCGTCCAGCAAATATAGGAAAACTAAAAAATTTGCTAGGTAACTTTAATAAAATATAGGGGATGTTCCAATAAAAACTCTAACTTATGTCTAAATTATTAGATTAATCTTAGGTCATATTTGTTCTACCATTTAAAATAATGGATTTGAAATTTAGAATCTAAGTACTAATTCGTATTATAACTTAAAATTTTAATATTCAACTAACAACATATTATAACTAATCTTTATTATATACTCTTTTACACATACACCTCTTATTTATTATATCACCATTATGTTCAAATAATTAAATAATAGTAATAAAATATGATGGCACAAAATTACTTATTTTTTTAATGATTAAACATATACATACAATATAATAATAAATCTTTAACTTTTAAAATATAATTTGACATATATTAAAAAATAAAAGAATTAAAAACCTTACGGCAAATAAAAATTCTTACTATTTTCACAATTTTGAATGTCAATATTCAGAATTAAAATTTTTTTTTAAACATATTAACAGTGTTTGAACTATATTTTCGAACAACTTACAATTATTCGAAAAATTTAATCGAACATCTTTTCTGATAACTTTTAAGAACGACGTTCAAAAACTATTTTCAAACAATTATACAATGTTTGGATACAAATTCGGAACATATCACAAATGTTCGTATCAATAACTTTCATTATTGAGTTTTTATGCTTTAATGTGAATTTTTGTTAGATTGTGGAGGTTTTAGAAGGAAGAAAAAGATTGAAAATTTTATATTTTTGATATGTGTGTGTATATAAATATATATTTATTTATTTCTTTATTTGTATAAAATTTTATTTTTTAACACATAACTATATACTGTAATAGAGTTATTCTAATCTTTTCAATCGCAGCTATTTTGGGGTGAACTATATCGCATGACGTCTCGAGTCTCGACCCATGTCACATAAAAGCTGGGGCCCAAACTCCCAACAAACTTCATAATAAATTTCTGCTCTCTAAATTCTCTCGTCAAAACCTTCGTACGCAAGCACTCATTTCCCTCATCTGGCTTTGAATCCAAATCACATTTTCAAACACGTACACCTAAACATACATAAACACCTAATTCGGTATTTGATAGAAATGGGAGGTGTGCCATCCACGCCGCGGCTTGGCGGCGGAGCGCCGCCGCAAGAGACGGCTGAGTACTTAATTTGGGCGTTCGTCGGGGATAAATCATTTCCTCTGGCCTCCGATTACTGGCAGAAGCTTCTCGAGGTCCCACTCGATCTCCGTTGGCATCCTGATCGCGTTCTCCAAGCTTGCCAACTATTCGGTTAGTGCATTGCTGTTTTTTCGCTTTCATTTTTGTTGCAAATTAAAAGTTATAGCGCGTTTTATTCCCCTGAAGTTAGCTATTCATGCATCGTTTTGCTCTGCTGTTAGTTACATTTCGGATGTGCATTTATTTCAGTCATCTTCAGTGGCAGTAATATTTTTTCGAACTTGATTTTGCAATTGGAATTTGGGTCCATCTCACTTTTTTGGAAATTAGTCTTATTATGTGTCGTGTTTGTGGCTAATGGTTGCATTATGTATTTGCGGTTCAGACTTGTGTCATCTCCGGTGGGTGAAGCATATGTATTATTTTAAGTTGGGGAGTTTTCTTGTTGACCGTAATGCCTGAAATATTGCTGTCTAGGAATCTTTTCAGGAGATGTACAAATGGACAACCTTATTGTGTGCACAGGTGTTTCTGTGTCATATTAGTGGAAATTAAAATTTTGATGTTCTTAGAGTTCACTGGTGAAATTCTGTCAATAATTTTGTAGATTAAAATTCTTGTCATTGCTAGTATCATGCTTCGATTTTTTTTTTTCATTTTTTTAATGATTATCTTCTTATAGGCTCAACAATCAAATTATGGTAATAAATTATGTATACCATGTTTATTTTGCTTTTATCTGTTTCCACTTCAAATCGTTTTCCCAACTTTTATAAATGTATGGTATTTGATTAATTTAAATAAAGAGCTGTGCAACTTGGCACCGTATATTGCCTGAGTTGTGAAATGTTCCAGAGTGTTTCCAAGTGATTCCGTGATTTGGGTATTGATCTGCAAATACTTGATGGGAAAGGAACAAAATTCGACTTGGTGCTATAAATATGTACAATTGTACATGTACGAATCTTCTGATCTAGGTAACTTTAATATATAAATTTGACCAACGTTTTGTCTAGAAAAAGTAATCCCTTCTAGCAATAATTAAGTCTCCTATGTGTATGCATGGACATATGTTTTCCTATCGTTTAATATTCTTGGGATAGGTTGGGGCGGAGGTTGAGCGGTTGGAGGTGGGCTGCCAGCCAGAAATGTTACTTTTGTTAATAATACGATACAACTCTTGCTGGATAGGTCCAGTGAGGTTATGCTATATGTTTTTCTTCTTGAAACGTGAATGGTTTTTGTATGCAAAGCTAAGATAAAAATAAAGATCATGTCACACATAAAAATTGAACTGAAGCTTGCATGTTGATGAACTTGTATTGCTGACATTTATGATGGTTGGGTGACGTTTTCATGGAATAAATGCAACAACGTTATCCTCCACAAACTCCATCACCTGCTAATAATCTGTGGGTCATTGATAACTTGCTTCCTTTTTGGTATTTTTCCAAAGGAGAGGCATTTCCGTTTGATGTTTGTATTGTATATAAATTATCGCAGTGCAAATTCAAGCTTTAAATATCACAGCACATTACTGTTTCTATGTTCTTAATCTTAGGATCTGGAATGGCACAATGCTTTAGAGCAGTATGCTTTTGTTCTGATTGGAAGCAAGTCTGAGTTGAACACAAAGCTTATGAGAGTTTCTGTTGTTGTATGTGACATTCTGATGTCATAATGTCATAAGTAAATCATGATATATGAGATTCACTTTTTCTTCTAGTGTCGTGTGAAAAACATTGGGTAGCTAGTGGTCCTAGATGATATTATATCTAGAGACTAGAGCTAAGAGAAATTAATTCAATTGCTATTAATATCTATGTCTCTAATACATACTTTCAAGATATTCTTCCATTGGTCTGACATATATATTTTTCTTTCGGTGTGCAGCAATGAACAATTATAACACGAGGCACCTTGCAAAGATTTTGATTCACCTATCATGGTGCTTGCAAGAGTGTGTTTCATCTAGTGTTCCATCTCCAGCTTTGACGAAAGCTCTTAATGCACTATTTGTATTATCTGTTTTWCTGAWYAATTTGATTGAAAATGCTAAGAGCGACAARTTCGAAGAACTATACCTGTCGCTGAATGAAACTGAACCAACACCAACTAATTTCTCAAAAGGTTCCATTTTTTTACAGCATATCTTAGTGTTCACTTTTTGTGTGTAGGTGTGTGTATAACTTCTGCCTTGTGAAGTTGTTTTATTTTTTTTATTAATTTTCTAACTTTTGATAATCAGCATCAGAGCATACTTCATTGTTTTTAGTTTCACCACCTACATAGGCTCCTTCATGGATCCCTTGTTTGGGGAAATTTCTTATTTCCTTTCATCCATTTCTTCTGGTGATGTACATTGTGATTGAAAAAACAAATAGATGTATAGACAAGAAATAATGAATTATCTTCCATGACAAACTATTGTGTATGCCTATGCTTTGCTTCTAGATTTCGATTGGCTTGTGGAATTTGATAATGGTTAAACATTTTAACCAGGATTATGAAAGGATTATGCTGTGGCTAATAACATGGTTAAATTGCTAATACAATTAGGTGTACCCACTGGCCAGGGATTTCCCATGCATGATGAACTTGTTTTGTTGAAAAATACCGACTGGTTATTGAAATATTACTTGATTTTCCTAATTCAGAGACAGCATAAACCTGTCCTCATCTCCTTCTCATTTCTTATGTGATTGACAAAAAAAAAAAGAATTTAGGCTTTGTTTGGTTTACATTTGGGAGAAGTTTCTTCCCCGAAAAACTTTCTCCAATCACCTAGCAGACACTACTTTTACGCTTCCCTATACATTTCCCAAAAACTTTCCCTAATCACCCCTAATCACTAACCAAACAAAGCCTTAGGCCTTCCTCATTAACTTGTTTACAGTTTGACAGGAGTCCATGATGAAACATGTTTAAAAGAATTATTATAACAAAATCTAGCATTCAGAAGATAGTTCAGATGGTATATCTGCAATCTTATGTTTACTAAGTGCTTGAAATGCATATTAAGAGGTTTTCTAACTCAATCAGTGAAGTTTGCTGAGATAAGTAGTTCTTACTTCTTTTCTTCCTTTGTTTTTTTATCTGAACAATCCATTCGAAAATAGTCCCAGGACATGGCTTTGGATCACCTCTATGCTACCGCTTAATGATCATGACATTAGTTTTTTTGTTCTCAGTATATATTTTTCAAGACAAGTTGTGGTTAAATATGTAGTGATTGTGAGGAAGATGTATCTTCCAAGTAAGGTTGGTGGTACTCTAATCATTGATATAGTCGTGCGATAAAGTATTTATACCTAAATTGTTGATTTTCAACCTCATAAACTACTAGAATTAAAGAAGAGTCCATTCAGACAGTGAATAGCGTGTATGCCAAATACATATCAGGAAATCTTTATAATGTATACATTTTCTTGGAACCAGAAAGTTTGGAATCTACTTTTTGCAGAAGATTTAAACACCGTTTAAATGACCTTTATCTGTTGATGTCATATTGAATTCTTCAAATACGATGCCTCTTCAGTCTATTTGCATTTGTTAGAAAGTATAATTCACGTGCTCTTCCTTTAATGAATGTCTGAAACCTTAATTATATACCCAATATCTTCTCCCGTTTCTCTCTTTCTTTCCAAAGTAGTTGCTTTCCTGATGATTGTTAGTATACTCGACTTTGTTCCTCACCTCTTTCACATTCAAAGCAGGTGAAGATGTTGAAAACATCATTATGTACAGTGTGCTTAACTTCATTGCCAGAGTTGATATTAGGTACGCTTTGATTAGTGAAGTATGTTCATTGCGTAACTGATATGTGTTTAAATACCTTATTTTATGCGATTTTCTCGATAAGCCCTGGAACATACCTTCTGCACCATGAGCTGCTTAACTTCATGCTGATTGCAATGTCAACTCAACTTCTCTSTGGGCCATCACCAGGACTYAATGACAAASATCCTTTCATTGATGCAGCAATGGGTCAGGTGGAAAGAAGTAACTTTTCAGGCTTTAATTCTAATCATGTAATTCCTTTTCCATGTTAATGGGCTGTTGTTTCTGCAGGAAAGTTCTTTGGTTAATTCGGTAGTGCACAAGTTATTGTCCAATTACATCATATACCCCAGAGTTCCATCAAACAGTTTATCTTATACCATATTTGCTGAAGGAAATCAGCCTGGTGTTCTGATGAGAGTCGGCTCGGCAGCAGGTAGGATAGTGTGACACAAACATGTGATTCATCTATTTTGTTAACTTATGATATTTGATTTATTATCTTTTCTGATATGCCTGGGTCTTGATAGTTAAATTTTTATAAAACATTTGGAATGTTGTTATTTTGCTCATTCAGTTCTATTTAGTACTTTGCTGAATTCATACATGTGGACGTAAATTCTAGCGTCCTTTATTTGATGAATAGACAACTTAGCCTAACCCTAATATTTAGTCGTGTCCTGTCTTGAAAGTGTCATCTCCATCCATTGAAGGGTATGATGCCTCTAAGTGGTATCGGCATTAGGTTTTCATAGATATCTTTTAAATGCCTGTAAAATTCATGTTTATGACTGCTCTTTTTGGTCTTTTAAATCTCTCTTGGTCTATCTCACTGAAAATATGATTCATACACGCAGCAAACTGGATGCTGTTGCCCTTTAATTACCTAGCCAACTCAATTGGTGAAGCTTCAAGAAGTCGATTGGCTGAAAGCAGTCTTAATGTTCTACTTATTCTTAGTCATTACCATAAATGTATATCAGTGGTGGTGAAGAATAAAAGTGACAATAGCAGCTCTGAGTCTCTCTCTAAGGAAGAAACATATTTTTCAGAAAACCCATTCCGCAAGGCGGTTGAAAATGTTCGGGATATTGAATGTATGATCTGTGCCAGATTCTTTTATCTGTACTGTGATTTATGMTAGTTACGGTGCTTACGTCTCTCAGTGGTCTGCCTGTAGTTAATCGGATTGATATTGAGGGGAATGCACAAAGTGGTCCGGACATGAGGCTACCTTTTGCTTCTATTTTTGACACTCTTGGCATGTGAGTGTTTACATATTACTGTATTT
>BMAC01000113.1:535817-568394 GCA_014905375.1 Phtheirospermum japonicum
TATCTGAATTTCTAATTTCATGTGTATATCTCATACATTGCTTACTCTTGCTGTAACTTTCAGGTTATTTACGCAATTATGCACAGGCAGGAGTTTCTTCTACCATTCAAGAATCATCCACGTTTTAACGAGCTTTTGGAAAATATATATACGGTATGTGCTGATCCGAGAATATTATAATTTCAGAAGCAAACTTACTTTTTTAACTTGTGAACAAATTCAACTCCGGGTTCAAGTGATAGTGGTTTTGAAGAAGCTTGATATTTGTCTCAAATTCTAGTAACAATTGTAACCCGAATTTTTTTATATTACAGGTTTTGGATTTCTTCAATGGCCGTATTCAGGCCCAGGATATGGACGATGATTGGTCGGTGAAGAAAGTGCTTCAACTCATAATTAACCACTGCCGGTCTTGGAGAGGTGAAGGCATGAAGGTATGAAGCAAATATTTGCAGAAGTAGCTAAGCCAACTTCTATATTTTGATGGTTTATCATCATCATCTTATTATTATTTTCATTTATTTATTTATTATTATTTTTTTGGGAAGATGTTTACGCAATTACGCTTTACCTATGAACAAGAGAGTCACCCTGAGGAGTTCTTCATTCCATATGTGTGGCAGTTGGTATTGTCTCGCAAGTATGTTATTCTTTACATCATAAAGTTATTTGCATCTGATCTTTTTTCTATCGTTTGGGTCCTTTTAAGTTTTAATGCAAATTTGACGTGTGATATGTTGAGACTAGAAATAAATTTCTTAGCTCTCTAGTGGTTTCCATGAATGCTGTGGTGTGAAGATTTATAATGTGTATATTTTTCGGTGTTTAACTGACGTGGTGCTCATTTGATGCCTTTTCACACGTTTATATGCAGTGATTTCCCTTTCAATCCCAGCAGCATAAATTTATTCCCGGTACCTATAAAAGTAAGTGTCATCAACCACTAAGTTATTATTAATGATTAGTCTTTATTTTATTTTATTTTGTTGCTGAACAAAGAACTTTATTCTACTGGCTTAGTTTTTTTTGTTTTTTTTTTGTGTGTGTGTGTGTGTTTCAGTTTATTGTGTTTTCTCAACATTCGAAACAGTTGAACTGGGAGGCCGCGATTGGTTGGGTTGAGTATATGTTTAATCTGATTAATGTTGTACCCTGTTGGCGAGTTTGATCCCGAATTGTAGAGAAGTTGTAATATGAAGGGAAAATACCCTTTTTACGTTTGCAACCTCTTTTTCCACTACCAACCTAAATTTCGCACTTTTTTTCACTTTGCAATATTCTAGGAGCTGGTTTGGAATATTCCAACTCTGTCTTGTTCCAAAGTAAAAACTCGCAGAATATAGACTGATGTTTAGGTTGCAAAGAATTTTTTCTCCTAGTATGTTCACATCTTATGTATATCATGATCCTAAGTTTTCATTATGTGATAATAAACCAATCAGGCTCTGTCCTTTATTTTTACCTAATGTTGTCTAAAATTCAATAGTTGTATAGATATGGACTTCTCTCTAAGTCAACTGTATTTAAGTTGAGCCATCGTTAATTATCATATCTAAGTCGATTAAGGCTGATTACACTCCGATTGGTAAGATATTTGCTGTAAAATTACTCATGTACTATAGTATATGACTGGTTTTTCGTACTAAATGCAGGATATAAATGATGGGTTGGAGGTGGAGAAACTCCAAAATGGCGAGCCGAAAGAACAATCACTTCAAGCCTAGACCCGTGCAGTGAATTATATAGTTCACCTGAAGACATGATCAGGTTTTGTGCATACATACATATATACATACAAATTTACAAAAGTTCTCATATATTTTGAGGGTATAGGCCTTTTTTGTCTCCGTTCTTTAATTCATGAGATATATTACCAATGTAACGAATAAGAGAGGGTTCTCAGATTTGCGGTATGATATAGAAAAATTAAAATAGACACATCCACAAATTAGGAATTCCATGTAATTATCATGTCTTGAAGCAGTAAAAGCTCATAGTTAGGCGAACAAGGACTATATTTTTGCTAATGAATTTTTTGGTGGTAGAACAATTTGATTTTATGCAAATGAAAAACCACATATTGTTGTAAATGTAAAAGTGACATAAGTTGTATATATACTCTATTTAGCTTTTTTGGCAATGAAATCTAATTGAATCTACAGTTCCACATGAATTTCCACCTTTTCAGCATAATCATGTAAAGTCTTATGTGTGTGGGGGTTTAAATATATTTGGGTTTCACTGAGTTTTCAAATTACACCCCATCTATTGTTTTATGGAATTAGTGATTCTAATCAACCAAGGACCCCCAACCTCTCCCTCTTAAAACTCTATTCAAATACACCGCAGTTGTCTGAAAATTTTTGATATACACTAACGTTTTTGGAAATCTTCTTCTACTACTGCTACAACAACAATAATAATAATAAGTGTAAAATAGAATATTCTAAAGCAATATTGGAGGTTGAAAACATGCATCTGTTATTGTTGGAACCAAACCTGCAAGAGTAATTGTAAAGAAAGTAAATGAAATAATAATGTTTCTGTTAATAGAGTTGTTTTTGGCTTGACACATCAACGCAATTTCATCAACACATACAAATATGATAATCAAGAAATAAAAAGAACAAATTAAAGTTAGGACCATAGTCATTTCTTTAAAGTTAACAACAAAATATCATTTAATTCTAAAAAAAAAAAAATCGTAGATAGTTCGTATGGCAGGTTCTCTGACCCCTTTTCACATATTTGTTAACAATCAAGACATTTTCTTACTTCAAAACATACACTAACTCAAAACCGGGGAGGAGAAATCAGACAATGGCACCACATTCGGATAATGAGATTGACTTGGTTATCACACCATAATGAAATTACCATATCATCAAAATATAAAAATAAAAACAATATTTTATTTAATAACTCTAACAATGTCAAACCACACTATTTTTTTTTTCTCTCCACCTCTCTTAAATTCCACACTATTATTGCTGTCGTAAAATAAAAATTAAAATCACACTATTATTTAAAATGGAAATACACTCAGGAATTTTAAGAAGATCACTTTTTCTTTGGTGTATTTGCTGATCTATAAGTGTACTTTGAAAAGATTCCATATTCTCTTTCACCACCAACTTGATCAGCAGGAATCGCACCACCAATTTCTTTCAAATCCTCTGGTCTCAGCTTCACAGCTAAGGAACTTATATTATCTTTCAGATTTTTAATCTTTGTAGTCCCTATAAAGCATCAAATTTTCGATAAATACATGAAAAATCATGTTACATCTCTAGAAGCATAAAACATTAAAGTTTCTACAAACTTAGCCATTGAGATCAACAAGCTTTTCCGAATACTAGAAAATAGAATAACTCTCGATTAAAAAAAATAAAAATTATACGCACCGGGTATTGGTATCACATTTTCATCTTGATGAAGAAGCCATGCCAGAGCTAGTTGAGGAGGAGTGCAAGAATGTTTCGCAGCTAAAGTGGCGAACCGCGCATATAAAACTTTGTTCTTTTCTCGATTCTCCCCGACGAACCTTGGATGCATCTCCTGTGAGTCGACGATCAATTGGAAAAGTAGAAGAGAATAAAAGAGAGAGCACGGAAATAATACGGAGTTTTCCTTCTCCTTTGAGTTTTTTTAACTTAATTCTAGCTTATTTTATTAATGAAAGAAAATCCTCTTTATATAGAGGTTACAAGCAATATTTTACAAGGAAAAGAAAACAATTCTACTCATCACTTAAAATAAACTAAATCAAATCAGCAAATCACTTAAAATAAAGAAACTAAAAGAAAGGATTTCAGATTCCTAATCAAATAAATCAGCAGAGAAAATGGATTTCTAACTGTTAATTAAATCAATCAGTCTCCATATTCTGCTGCATTTATCGATTTTCTCCCCAGATTCTTGGGATTTTGATGATAATTCCAAAAAGTCTAAATGTTAAAAAAAGTCTTTTTTCACTCATAAGTTACAATAAGTCAAAAATAGGCAAGGGGTATTTAAAAAAGCTACCCATGACAGTTGCATTAAAATCCAGTTATCTTCTAGCAATGACAAATACTTCCTCAATATATATAGGTGCAATTTGTGAAATAGTATTATATATCAAGGTGGTATTTGTAATATTTGAAAGATAACCTATTCTTTAGTAATTAGGCTGATAAGATTTTAATTACTACTTTTAGTAAAGTGCGAATAAAGAAACATCATTAGAAAAAATGGATAAACACACTAAATATTAACTTGTGACACCCCAAATTAGCAACAAAGCCTATCTCTTTGGGAATTATTATTATTATTATTATTATTATTATTATTATTATTATTATTATTATTATTATTATTATTTAATATGGTTTAACATTGTTGTTTTATATATATGGTTTGCTAAATGACAAGTTAGATTAGTTGACAAACCAGTGTTTGTTTTCGAACTATTTTGCAATTGCCCCAAAAACATGTACGACAATTACCAGCAGACTCTGTGATGGCAAGCTCTCCGTAATCCCCTTTCCGCCGAAGAATCCGTGGCCAAGAGGGCTATACGCTACTATACCGATACCGAGTTCTCTGCATCAACAACATTTTACAATTTTCTTCAGAAATAATTACAAAAACTACCCCTGGAGTTTAGCCTAGTAATAATTAACCATTTATTTTAAAACTGACGAATATCACCTTAGAATTCAAAAACATTCTCTTGATATTTGTAATTGTTTACAAATAATCCCCTCAATCGGTGAACTTTATAAAGAAAATGAATTAGGTGAACGAACCAAGAAAAGATTAAAAAACAAACAAACCTACAAAGTGGAATCACATCCTCTTCGATTTCACGACTCCACAACGAATACTCCATCTGCACGGCCGTGATCGGATGAACTGCATGCGCTCTCTTGATTGTGTCCACACTAGCTTCCGATAAACCGATATATCTAATTTTCCCTTCTTCAACTAACTTCTTCAGCTCCCCCATCTTCAGACATGCCGAAAAGAAAAGGGAAAGAAAAGGAAAGGGAAAAAAAAAAAAGAAGATCGTAAACGCTTAATGTCTAATGAGCTGAGATAAAAGTAAAATTATGAAGTGTCTTGTGATACTAACAGTTTCCTCTATTGGCACGGATGTGTCGATTCGGTGCTGATAATATAAATCGATGTAGTCCACATCGAGCCGCGCAAGGCTAGCTTCGATGCATTGCCTCACATACTCGGGACTACCATTGACTTGTACCCGACTCATATTAGGATCAGGGAAAGCAATGCCAAATTTACTCGCCAATTGAACTTGTTCGCGAGGCAGCATTTTTAACGCCTGGAAGCGATTATAGAAAGTTAAGTTAGTAAGTGATTTTTAAGAAACTCAAAAAAGAATAAAAGAAAAAAGTGACTTGAGAGTGAAGACATGATAATGTAAATGAAGCCACACAATCTATTGCACCTATATCTTCAAGAAAATACAGCAAACACGAAAAAGGGTGAGTTACAAAAACTACGCTCAGGTTTAGTCGAATTACCCAAGAAAAAAACATTTCTATCTCCTTTACATTTGTAAAAATATTACATTTACCCCTTACATTTAACACAGAATCAACCCTCAAGGGTAGTCTTTGTAATTTTGATTTTTTTGGTTTTTTTTGCAACTACCCAAAACTTCAGGGGGTATTTTTTAAATCACCCAAAATTAGAAAAAGAAAAACAAAACAAAAGAAACAACTCATTTTATGCAATTTCAGAATTTTGGTTTTGTAGACTTATTAGTTACCTTGCCGACCATGATCTCGTTATGGCCCTGCTCTCCGTAGATATCAGCTGTGTCAAAAAATGTGATGCCTTTATGAAAAGCTTCTTTAAGAACTTCAACTCCAGCTTCATGAGACAGAGGAGCATTGAGTATGCCTGAAAGCCCCCCACAGCCAAATCCTAGCTTTGAAACCTGGATAACATAACAAAGAGATCCATGATCATAAATCATATCTTTTTTTTTATATATATATATATAGCTCTAATTAATATAGAGAAATGTTTCTGACAAAAATACAAACTTGGCACTTGTCAGTGTCACTTTGATTTTATACTTATTTTGAAAAAATGAAAAATATATATATATACACACTTTGAACTTCCAAACTTTTTCTAACCATTCTCTACAAATCATAGTGGAGGAAAATGAAAAATAAAATAAAATCCACTATAATACACAACAAATAATATTAAACATATACAAAAGAAAAGAAAAGAAAAAGAGCATATCCTACCCATGATGATGATGATGATGGATATGATGTTCAAACTAATAATCTCAAAATTGTTAATATCCGAAATTGCTTCTTCTGATATAATTTCAAGCTCAAAACCATTAATTAAAGATAAAAGGTTAAACTTTACCTCCAAACCTTGGGAACCCAATTTCACTCTTGGCACTTGAATCTCTGAAATTTGATCCATTTTGCCCAACAACCACAGGCTCTGCCCTCTCCTTCACAGCCCATGTAAAGATAAAACGATAGAGTAGTTAGTATATATGGGTCGGGAGTTAGTGCTCTGTGGGGCATATGAAGTAACATTTTGCCTTTGATGATTTTTTTTCTCCCTTTTCCTTTTTAGTTGGAAAAAATATATATATCATGTTCTATGGTTTGCAAAACAAACTCTTCTGATTTTAATTCATTTAATCAAAATCGAAAAGTATGGAGAAGGGCATTTTAGATTATGGGTTTCCTTTTGGTTCGAGTTTTAAATTTATTACACCCCATTGAGGGATGCCAAGAGGCTAAAATCATTTTAGCCTATGAAAATAGAGTAGTAAGGTGATTCATTCAACATAATATTGAAGTAATCATTGTGAGCTATTTTTTAATTAATTAATTATTTATTTATAATCAATATTAAAAAATAGAAAATTATGTGCCTACTAGTTAAAAAAAAAAAAAGGAGAAAATGAAAGTCTTATGAAACTAGGGAGAAGGGAGAAGAGAGTGATCAAGAGTAATTTTTATTAGAGAATTAGAGCCTCTTTTTGTAGGTACAAAATTAATGTTTATGTTTACAAAAGTCATTCACGAAATATATAATTACAACACATAATTAATTAAAATACTCCCATTTGAATGGTCTTAGAATGTTTTATCGCTAAAACCTTGACAGAAAAAATCAAAGGGACAAAATCTGATCGAAGGAAAAAGAGTGTATCGCTACTCCCCCTGAAAACAATCACTGGAGATCTTTGAATTAATACAAGTCAATCTTGTGTACCAATCTTCTAAATGATAATGTTGGTAATGCCTTCGTGAATAAATCCGCCGAATTATCACTTGAGCGAATTTGTTGGATATCAATGTCGTCACGCTTTTGGAGATCTTATGTGTAGAAGAACTTGAGAGATATATACTCTGTCACCTTTTATATAACCTTCTCTGAGTTGTATGATGCACGTTGAATTTCTTCATATAACACAATCGATTTATCCTTTATCGAAACTAATCCGCATGAATCTTGAATGTGATATGTCATATCTATCAACCAATGAGTTCAAATTGATTTGTAGATGTTGATGTTGAGTTTTTGCTTCACAAATCTCCAAGATATAGTATTTCCTCCACATATAAGTACATATCCTGTTTGTGATTTAGCTTTATGTAAATCGAGATGTACTTGCATCTGCATATCCCAACAAATAATTTTCATAATTTTTTGAATAATATAATTCATGGTCGATGGTTCCCTATAGATAATACAGAATGTGATTAACACCATTTCAATATCTTAAAGTGTGTATAGAGCTATATCTTGCAAAGAAATTTATAGAATAAGCTATGTTTGGTCTAGTGCATTAGCAAGATTAGATAATGCACCAATTGCACTAAGACATGATACTTCAAGACCAAGTATCTCTTCCCCATCTTCAATTGGTAGAAAAGGATCTTTACTTCTAGTCTTCTAACGACCATTGGTGATGTTAGCGAGTGTGCTTTATCCATTTAAAGCGTTTTAACACTTTTTTTGTGTGTATGAATATTGATGAACAAATGATCCTCCAGAGACATGCTAGACTTTTAAATCTAGAGTATTCATTTTTCGAATAATTCTAGTCTCAAATTTATTTTTCAAGTATTTAGCAGTTTTATTGAGCACTTCAGGAGTCCCAATTAAATTCAAATCATCAACATAAACTACTATAATTGCAAATTCATAAATTATTTTCTTTACGAATACGCAAGGACAAATATCATTATTCTTATATCCTCTTTCTGTAAATATTCGCTAAATTTGTGGTACCACATTTGTCCAGATTGTTTAAACCCATACACCGATCTTTGCAGTTTAATTGAAAATACACTTTTGGGGTATGAATTACTTGCTTCTCGCAATTTAAATCCTTCGCGAATTTTCATGTATATGTCACTATCTAATGAACCATATAGATATGCAGTAAACCACATTCGTGAGGTGCATATCAAGACTTTGTGATACAACCGGACTAATCAAATCTAAAAGTAATTGTGCCCATTACTCAATAGAACGTTTCCTCGTAATCTATTTCTAGTATTTGAGAGAAACCTTGTGCTATGAGTCGGGATTTATATCTCGTTATTTCATTATTTTCATTTCTCTTTCTTATAAATACACATCTGTATCCCACATGAATGACATTTTTTAGGGTTTGGATTATAGATTCAAACACTTTTCATTTTTCCAAGGAATTCAATTCAGACTATTTTGGCTAATCATTTCTATTTTGACAATTTTCAATAGATTGTATTTTAAGTTCCTGATTTGATGTTTTAAGAACTATATTAAAGGCAAATATATCATCTATGATGATATTTTCTCTCTCCAAAATTTTATAAGAAGATAAATAATTAGTTGAGATCTCATTGTTTTCGAACACTAATAGTTCTTCAGGAACTATTAGTTTCATGTGATTGATCAAACATTTTCATTCTTTGGTCCCTATCTTGCCCCTTTCTCTTTTGGAATACATAATCTTTGGAACCAATCGGTCGACCATATATATTTCTTTACATATTTTAGATTCATTCGTTGATGCTACCTATCCTACGGGGATATCAATTCTCGGTGGTGTATTGGCAGCGAGTGTGAAAGATTGTGTCACTTTTCTTGTATAAACAAATGCATCAGGTAGTTGATTTGCAATCTTTTGCAAATGAATTATTTGTTCAGCTTCTTATTCACATTGATTATTCCACGGATCAAAATATGACAGAGTCCTTTCATTCAAAGAAAGACCCTTATTCTTTTCTGGATGTAGTTTTGTCCCGCCTAATGTTGAAATGTTGTTACATCAAAATAACAAACTGAAACGTGCACTAAATATGTCTTGTATTAAAGTTTCAAGGTACATTTTAATTGAAGGAGAATCAAATCCAACACATATTCCAATTCGTCGTTGGGAACCCAATTTTTTACATTCTGGAGGTGCAATTAGGACTTGACCAGTACAACCAAAAATTCATAAATGGAAAACATTGGGTTCTCAACCAAAATGAAGTTTCATGGGGAAGTGCTGGTGATAGGTCGTTGACCTAATATGAATTAACGTTGCGACATGTAATATGGCATGACATGCATATGTGGGAGTTCGACTTCATAAGTAATGGTCTAGAAATAAGTGAAGACATTTAAATAACGATTCTACTAATTTATTTGGGTATGGACATGATCAACTGAATGTCCAATCTCAATCCCAATTTTCATACAATAATAATTAAATGCTTTAGACTGAAACTCGCTAGCATTATCAAGATGTATTTTCTTGATTGTATAGTTCGGGAATCGATATCTTAATTTTGATCAAGTAGTCTAACAAATGCTGCATTTCTAGAAAAAAGCAAGCGTACATGATACCATCTAGCAGAAGTACCAATAAATACCATAAAGAATCAAAATGGTCCATAAGGTGAATGAATTGGACCACGCATATCTCCATGAATTCTTTAAAACAAAGATGGAGACTCGTTAGTAACCTTCGTTTAGGAAGGTCTAGTAATTAACTTGTCTTGCACACAAGCATCACATTGCAACACATTTGTTAAAGAATCTTCTAATTCTTTATATTATGTCCATGTGAGTGACCAAGTCTATCATGCCAAAGCATAAAACTTTTTTTATGTCATTGAACTTCAGGTTCATGACATGATTTGCTAAATTACTTTTATGAATGTAAAATACATTTCAGACAATAAAGTTGAGAACTTTTCTTTTGTCTGCTTCTGGCCGGATACAAAAGAATGTATACAAAGTTATTAATTACTACCTTCTTGTATTGTCTCAATGTTGTATATATCCACTGTAACGGATATTCTTAGAACTCAGTAAATTTCTTCTAGATTTACTAAAGTAAAGTACATATTTTGTAGTAATTAATTTAGTGTTATTTGGTAAAATAATAAAAGATCTTATGGAGGCTTCTCTGATGTTTGATGTGCCTGATATATATTTAACATTGTCCTCTACTAATGTTAGTTTGAGAAAATATCTCTTTTCTTACGGAATGATATGTGTAGTTGCAATATCAGTTAGACAAATATCACAAGAGTTCGTCTTTTAGAATTCTGTAAAAATTTGAAGGTATAAATAATTAAATTCTAAAGTTGAGAATAATTATTATTAAATATGTCCCAAATAATTATTTAAAAACAGATAAATGTCTGAAAACAAAAACGGTTCCCAGAAATAATTTGAAAGCAACAATGAATGAATAGTAAGTAATCCAATCGATGTTGTCTAGTACACCACCCCCTATCAAGTGTCCAGTATCTCCTTTTGGATCAGCAAAAAAATCAAAAACACTCATGTGGGTTGCAATAACTGGATTAGTCTCAGTTTTTTTCTTCCCCTTGATTGATTTTTGATATTAAAAAAAAAATCCATTAGATATTTTGTCCGTATCATGACAAATTTATGACATGCTTCTTTTTCATATGGATAATGATTGTTGGATGCTTTGTGTCATTTGTTATTAACGATTTCACCATGTTTGCGTCCACATTCATAACTGCGCCACGTTCACGATTATATCCACGACTGTGTCCACGTCCATTTGTATGACTGAATGTCTCATTATCTTCATGCAATGCGGTGGAAAATATAGGCCATAACTCCCAGCAACTCATTATTTTGCTCAACAACCAACAAACAAGCAATATGGTCACAATACTTTTTGAAACCACGCTCTTGATATTGTTGTTGTAGGAGCACATTCGAGGCATGAAATGTGGAGAATATTTTCTCAAGCAAGTCTTCATTGGTGATTTTTTCACCACGAAGTTTCAACTGGCATCTTATTTGATAAAGCTCAGAATTATAAGCACATATGGATTTGAAATTCTGCAATCGAAATCATATCCATTAATATCAGGCTCTAGGGAGGACTACAGTCCTCTGATAGTCAAATCTCTCTATTATATCATTCCAGAGTTCTTATGGATCTTTGGCGGTGAGGTACTCAACTTACATTTATCATGAAAATGATGACAAAGGCAAATTAGTGCCTTAGCACGATCCTGATGGGAGTCGTTATTTCCTTCATTTATCGTCTTCCCCATTTGACAAATGGCAAATATATTTTCCATATGTGCAAATATGCACAATGAGAAATCCAAAAAAAAAAGTCAACTACACATAAATATTATACTTTCTTAGGGATAAGTATAATATATAATAACATACGCTACTTCAAACATACAATAATTTTAATATATCAATATTCTTCAGGAATATTAGAACAAGTATGAATATTCTTTCAGAATATTGTACTTAGTCGTTCTACTTAGGAGAAAAAACTTGAATTAATATTATTAAAACACATGATAAAAATAAATAGGACGACATAAATAAAAATTAAATTAAAAATGACTTCTTCAAGAGAGATTGTAGATCTCATAGTATTCTTTAGAAATACATAATATTTAATTAGAATATATTGAGATATGGTTATGTCTCTTGAGGAATTACAACAAATCATTATTTTAACAATCTTCTAGATTATTAGGAATTGTTAATTCGTGTTTTTTCAGGAAATTGCGATCATTAGATATAACGATGGGAGATATCAAGATAATTATTGGACATGATTTCGAAATAGAAAATATATGATGCAAGTATTAGACTCATAATTATAAAATCCAATACGTGCTTCTTAGGCAAAAAAAAAAAAACTCTAGCCAATTTTGAAATAATTAGTAGAAGTCTAGATCTAGATCAAATTAATTAAATAAGAATAGAACAGTGGATTTTACTCACCATACTTCTCCTTTTGTGGCAAACTACAACTTTGTAATTTGAGTCAGTTTGTTGAAAGAAAATTGGCACACAATTTTTTTTAGAGATAGCGTGCTGATAACGTTATGAAACTAGAGAGAAGGGAGAAGAGAGTTATTAAGAGTAATTTTTATAAAGAGAATTAGAGCCACTTTTTATAGGTGCAGAATTAAGATTTAGGGGTACAAAAGTCATTGAATTATATATAATTACAACATATAATTAATTTCAATAGTCTTAATATTATTAAGCATTAAGTGTTCAAACAAAAAAATGAGTCGGTTTTGACAAACTCTTATTTGTATTTATATTTTGAAGTAATATCCCTTCCTCGCCCCATCGAGAAATAGAGCTGACTAATCCTAAGTCAAAGGGTCGAGAGACTCAACACCACTATTCTTGAATAAAGCTAAAGGTCTAACCCCCACACCTTCTTCCCTGGTTCACTGGCTACAACTCTTATAAAGACGCATAATCCTAGTCAGGTTGTTTTGAGGGCCAAAATTTGTCAACTGAATTACTGGTCGGGTCCACAAATCTGGTACCAAATTGAAGACTTACAAGTTGGGTACGACGCTACGGACCGAATTATTATATCAACATTCTTTTTAGGGTTTTTGAATTTTTATAAATATCATGCACCCTCTAAACATGAAAGACACCTTTATATACTTTTGAGAGCTTAGAAACACATAAAATTTCATATTGGAGGAGATTAGGAACTCAAAGATGGAGGATTGGCGCCCTTACATAGACGGGACGAAAAGACAGAGTTCCACATGAGTCACCATGGCTCAGAATGTTTCTCCACTCTCTTTTCGTCATTAGATTAGTTTGTTCATGTCTTATGCAAATATGATTTATTTTGTTATAATTATGTCCGACTAAATCGCATAGATTATGGATATGGGAGTATATTGATGACTATAGTTTTATGATAATAAAGTATTTCATTTGTTAATTGTTCAATACCTATTCAATTTATCTGGTTTTGATCTCTTGTGGGAACTTGATCAACATTTACATTTAACAGCGAATTGAATTTAGGCTAACGTGAAGGTAGGGACAGGTCTAAATTCTATATATATGGAGGTTGTATACTGAGAGATAAAAATGATTTGGTAAGTTGTAAAATAAAAAGTAGCACGAACAATGTTGTTAAGACTAAAAAAATTGAAACTGAAATATAATATTAATAATGTACTCTAAGATTTATTTTTTGTTGCTCAGTCTACAAAATTAAAATCCAAAATGTGCTCCAGGATCTATATTTTGCTGCTGAGTCTATGTTGGTATTGGGATAGGTAAAAAAAATAGAAAAGGGAAGAAAAATAATGAATGAAAAAAAATTAAGATAAACGAATTTTGCTGAGTTGATTCTTGAACCTTGTGATAGAATCAAAGATATGCTAACCAATTGGCCAACTTGTGAAAATATAATAAGCGGGAGGCCAGTTATTATATAATGATAATGCAAAAATAATCCTATACTAGTAGATGTTTTGAAAATTTTGGGGAGGTCATAGCCCCCTCAAGGATACGTGTACATCCGGCCCTACGTGAAGTTAACAATATTAAGGCAAAATGGTAGACATCATATGCGGGTATGAGATATTCATCTGTTTGGTAGGCCCTATTATAATCTTAAGATCTATTTCATTTAAATTACGTGTATCGTTTGAGCGGTATACGAGTTTACGCACATTTTCTTTCGCAACTAGACTAACAGTTAGCTTTGTGAAGTCCTATAAGAATTGAACTTTTGATTAAATCGTTATTTATCAAAAATTAAAGAGTTGTAAATCGAAATCATTATATAAGAGTCATTCTTCTCTCATATTTTCTTCTTTAATATTTATATTTGTTTAAGCTTGTTTTTATATTAATTAGACGAACACCATGTTCGTGCAGCGGAAGTTTTAAAAATTTTGGATCCAACAAATCCATCCTGTGAACGAATATATTTATACGATAAATAAACGAGATAAAAGCATGAAACCCTTACAGTAAATTCAGGTCCGAGTTCAATACTATGGTATCCACGCGATTAATTTCCGACTGCAAGATCCAACTCCAGTGTATTGCTATCGTGAAGAAAGATAGGAAATCTCACGACAGTTCAAGAACTCTCATTCTCAAAACTAGGATTTATGTTTTCTAAAAACTCTCTTGTTTTATCGTTGTATCATTATAGTTAAAAAATAACTTATGACTTTATGTTATATTTATACTAGGTACATAAGAGAACCTTAATCCTCAAAAGGGTTGGACTGTCCAAGATATGGGCCCAAAACAATTTTAGCCAAAGTACCTTTATTAATATAACATAGATAATTAAATCCAAATCCAATTTAGTTTAATTAAATAACTTCTATTAAATAGAAATTAATATCATAATTATTAACAATTAAATATTACAATTCTAAATTGAATATTTAATACTTTCTTGATACACTCTTTAATCGGAAAACTAATCGCATATAGTGTGACCCTATAGGCCTTTATATATGACATCAATCCAATGATGATCCAAACAAAAATCCTAGACGCCTTAGTTGGACGAACTCAATATATAAAGAACATTCACTTGAACTCAGCGAATTATAACCTTTATACAAAGTTTTGGTGAAATTCCTTTCATTTCGAATCACTCGATTAAGCTTAAGATTTATCCAAGTGTCTATCTCAATGGCTTAATCAATTTATCTCATCTTTATTAGTCGACAACTAGATCATACTCAATCACTATATTGAATATATCTTTTGCATTGGTCAATGACTTTAGTCGACCTAATATAGAGATTATGAGTGATCTCTCTCGAAATTCCAATCGAGGAATAAATTCTTTCTTGGCTCAACTACCACCTTCATTTACATCATGGTGCACCCAACACAAGCCGTATCTACCCCAAAAGGAGTGCAAGCGTTGGTCATGGTCAATGTACATCACTCAGTAAACAAGGTGCGTATTGACCTCAAGTCAAAGGATTATCGCACGCTTTATACACTGATAAGTTTATAGACATACAATAAATAACTTATCAGTAGGGTTTACCAATACTCTCCAAAGTATCCATGTGTCCATCACGAATAACTATTATTCGCAGTCGTGAGACTTACTGTATTCTCCAAAATGTGATTCAGACCACATGCCGACATATATCATATTATCAATATCCCAATCTTGATAATCGTTAGTCGTGGCTATTTTAAGAGTAATGTTTTATCAATGACATCTCACCATATCAATGACAACATTAACTCTACGGGAACATTTATATGAATAATCACAAACAATCAAAATAATAATTCAATAAATGCATTGCCATATATATTACGATATATATAATAATTGTGATCAAGTATAATGTCTTTAAATCTGATTGTCTCTAGGACATTCATACTTTTAGACATCATATGCGGGTATGAGATATTCATCTGTTTGGTAGGCCCTATTATAATCTTAAGATCTATTTCATTTAAATTACGTGTATCGTTTGAGAGGTATACGAGTTTACGCACATTTTCTTTCGCAACTAGACTAACAGTTAGCTTTGTGAAGTCCTATAAGATTAGAACTTTTGATTAAATCGTTATTTATCAAAAATTAAAGAGTTGTAAATCGAAATCATTATATAAGAATCATTCTTCTCTCATATTTTCTTCTTTAATATTTATATTTGTTTAAGCTTGTTTTTATATTAATTATACAATTGATATTTGAGTGTCCAAATAAAACCAAAATACTATGATGAGGTATTTAATTTTATTAGTCTATATTGATACAACCTTACTCACCACTACTACGATTGAACCTCATATACTTGCGGTGGTAAAGCTAAGGGGAACAGTCTCTAATTGAAAAAACGGATACAATATGAAGAACACAATTCTCTTGAATTTTACTGGAAACACGTGTAATTCTAGAATATTCTCAGACTTGCATTAAAAACTCTAGAATCAAACTGAGTAATTGCAATTCAGTCGCTAATTTCACATTTGCACATAATAACCCTAAATCTTTAAATTATTTCAAAATTTTGAATTCAGAGAAGTCCCTAAAATGAAAATTTTATTGGTGTTTTTTTGGAGTAAAAACTAAAACAACATCAACAAAAGATGAATGATGAAGAACTAATGCAGTTTAATAAAATGGAGAATAAAATCAAGAACTTACAAGATTCGTGAAATATTTTTTATAATCTAAATATCAAAATATAAAATAAAATAATTATTATTTTTATTAATAAATAATGATTAGATACCAAGGTAAGAGTTGAAAATATGACATACTTTGAATTCTTATAATTATGTAAATAAAATATTAAATAATTCAATCCAACATTAAAATGAAAAATTAATAGTAATTACTAAATACTTAAATGTTGATTAGACCAATGCAAGACACGAGTTGATTATGATATCTTTTGAGTTTCTTAAAATTACTCATGATTTTTAAATTAAAACTCTTTAATTATCACATTTAATCTCGTGTAACACACGTATTAAACTATTATATATATAGAGAGAGAGAGATACTATTATATATATATAGAGAGAGAGAGATAGATAGATAGATATGAGTAAGAGTTTTATTTATAACAAAAAGAAACTAATTATTCATAAGAAAAAATGAAGTTTATATATATTTCAATATCTTCAATTGAAAAAAAAAAAAAAATAATAATAATAATAATAATAATATTAGACAATGAAAAACAAACATTCCTTGCCACTTCATCCTTATGATGCGTTGTGGTATCCAGTAATATTCCCCCACGTCACCGCAATACCCTAAGAAATTGGCATCATCAGATATTTGACATATATAAGACTGAAAGTCATTGTCAGTCAATCTCAAAACACCAGAATAAGAGATTTTTGCTGATTATTATAATTATTATTATATTATTTTCCTTCGCTTCAACCAGAAAAGCCGATCCGATAAAAGTAAGCATGGAGACGGGGCGAGGAACTATGCGGTGTGGTTGGGCGCTGTTCGGGCTCCTGTTGTCGAGCATGGTGAGCCGTATATCGGCGCTCTCGGTGACCGTACTCAAAGAGGAGTGCGTTTACGAATACGTATTCTACGGCGGCGACGCCGTTTCGGGGAACTTTGTCGTCGTTGACCACGAACACTTTTGGAACTCAGACCACCCCGGCATTGATTTCACTGTATTGCCCCTCCCTTTCTTATATGTGTGCGTCTGTGTTTTCTTTTTCTTTTTTGTGGATTTTGTTAATCATTTGTAGCTTTTTAAAGTGTTCCCTTTTTTATGTCTTTTTCTCGGGGTTAATTATATTAAATTCTTGTGTGAATTGATTCATGATTTATTATTGTTATTATCATTATTGTTGTTGTTGTTGTCACCGATGAGAATAATCACATGTTATTTTATTTCATAATTATCCATGTACTATTTGATTTCTTGTAAAGTTTCATAATTATCCATGTACTATTTGATTTCTTGTAAAGTCCAAGTGCTATTTGATTTGATTTGATTAGTTTAAACTTTTGTATTAACCTTGTGTGGAGAGGAAAAGTGTTGGTTTTGCATTATTTATTGGTTTGACTGACTGATAGCATGACTTGAATGGTTGTGTGTTTGGCCGAGACTTATTGTATATTGTTCTTTTTGTGTTTTATATGTAATAACCTGGGTGAAATGAGTTTAATTAATGGTTTAACTGTCGATCAAGTGCTTCTTCTTATTTATTCTTTCTTGATGTAGGTGACGTCTCCTGAAGGCAATATCGTGCACACTTTGAAGGGAACGTCAGGGGACAAGTTCGAGTTTAAGGCCCCTAAAAATGGATTGTACAAATTCTGCTTCCATAATAATCACGAGTCTACACCCGAAACGGTTTCCTTTAACATCCACACAGGCCATATTCCTAATGAACATGACCTGGCGAAGGATGGTTCGTCTAATCTTTATTGTTTTCCTCTAAAGATCGTTTCTTCTTCTTCTTTTTTTTTTTTTTTGACAAGTTCCTTTTCACATCTACAGAGCATTTGGACCCAATCAATGTTAGAATTATTGAACTGAGGGAGAAAATGGAATATGTTACATTAGAGCAGAATTATCTGAAAGCGCGTGATATTAGTCATCGCCGTAGTAAGATCTCGTTTCCTCTCCTTTCTCTCTTCGTTTTGCGTATAAGTGATGCTGAAATCAAAGAACATGCTTGCTTAATTTTGTTTTAAACGTGGATGATGCTTAGCCTGATTACCGTAACATTTAACATTGAGGTTTGTATTGGGTTTTTGCAACTTATCCACTTGAATACGGGTGCAAATTTATAACATAAACATAACGATTTTTGTAATTTTCAAAGATAACTGAGTGTTTTTAAATCATTAGACTAAATCTACTTTTATTTGTAATGCTCCCTTTTAAATAGTATCCACCATGCTGAAACATTTTGACATTTAACCTTCCTAATGGTGCAATACCAAGACATGAAAAAATACATATGCTTGCAATTTATATAAACTAATGAGTTCATGTTCTTGATGCAGCGAACCAGAGCACAAAAAAGCGCGTTATATTCTACACAGTCGGAGAATACCTTTTGCTGGTTCTTGTAAGTGGGCTTCAGGTTGTGTATGTACGTCGCTTGTTCAACAAGTCGATCGCGTACAATCGTGTCTGAAGAAACTCGATAACTGGGCTGGCTAGTTTTAGGCGGGTTAATCAACGGTTGGCAGTAAAATTAAGAAGAAATTGTAGAGGGTCTATGTGATTGAAACTTTTATAGATGATACATGTGGTGGGTTTAGCTACAGAAGCCGGATAGATGTGAAATTTTTTACTCAAACTAGGGAAATTATGAAAATATTGTGTGGATGGGTACTTTTTCCAGATATTTTTTCCTGAATGTTTTATCTTATTGAAGTGTGGAGGGGTAACACAATGTTTTCATTTATCAAGAAACAAGTGGCTCTTGCTTCTCTCTCTTTTCTTTTAAAATAAACTCGCTGTTCTCTTCATAATAAAATAGAGTTTAATATGTTGGATTAGTGTTTTTACTTACCTTATTAAAAAAAAAAGGTTTTAAGCAATTTATTGGGCATTTATATTTTTGAGCAATTATAATTGATATATGAGAATTAGGTATTTGGAGTAAGCAATTTATTGGGCATTTTGAGCAAATATAATTGAGATATGAGAATTAGGTATTTGGAGTATAACTTCAAAGAGGAAAAATAATAAAACTCTTAGAGCTAAAGACATATATACTAGCTAGTACTGGATGTATGAAGGTTGGTCTGTTAATTTTTAAAAAAGACCCGTTTCACTTTGTTTTTTGATAGATATACCTACATATATGTTTTACCACTTCGTTTAGATTTATTGATATGTTTTTATCCACATTATATATCTTCAATATATATTAATGCAGAATTCTCCTATTTTTAGTGTCTGTTTTTTATGATTCGTTAGTTTTGAAAAAAATTTTGGTGATTAGATGTCATCCGAGCCTAATATTTACCTAATTTAATATTTTTCATTTTATTATATTTTACCTAATTTAATATTTTCCTATTATTATATTTTGACTAATTCAATATATTCTTTTTATTACATGTTACCTAATATAATGTTTTCTTTAACATATTTTGACTAATTTAATATCTTCCTTTTATTCTTCTAATATAAAAGTATAAATTAGTTACATCTAATTAGAATATACTAGTGTGAAAACCCGCATATTACGCGGGCATGTCAAGTAATTACACAAAGAATAATAAAATTTATTAATTAATAAATACCGAATAAAGCAAGTAAATAAATTGTACGAAAATAAGATTTATTTCTCATTTTAAATTCTGAAAGACTTCTTTATAAACTACATTACATGTCTTATTACAATGATGCCATCTTTGTTGCAGCAAATAATCTTCAACCCTTTACGTCATTTAACTCAAGATATCGCAACATAAAGCTGACCGTGACTGAAAACTGGTCTTGACAAATATAACCCAACATTGGAAGAGTTTGCCCCTAACTCTTGTTTATAAGCATTGCGAAACATACAATGAGTGAAAATATTCTTTGGAATTTGAAAGGCACCCTACTATCAGAGGGACTCAATGTCATTCGTGGAATATATAACTTGATCCCAATATTGTTGCCTGATAGAATCCTTACTTCAATAATACGATCTCCAAGTTGTGTAACAACCAACCTCGTACCATTGCATAAACCTGCTGCTTGGTCCATGTTTCGAATCAACATAACCGGGACACCAATTTTCAACTTTAAAATATGATTAGGTATCCCTGAGCACTTTATTGAATTAAGAATGTCGGTTGAGTACACTTGATGCTGAGCTTCCCCGTTGACATATGTTTTGCAAATCGTATCGGAACTAAGATATTCTCTTTCATCACCTGGAAGTATCGACATCACATAATCATTAACTGTTTCAAAAATACTATTAGTGGGTGCTAGAATAGCTCTTTCCTCAAAGAATGAGTCACTGCCAAAGTTTTCTAAAATAGATGGATACGTGCTCTCGACAATAGCGGCAACATGATCACCCGTGGTTCTTAAAAGTATATCTTCCGCTATATCAATCAAAGTTTCACCATCCACCTCATAACCAATGTCACCATCACCAATTTTCAGTATCCACTCTGAAAATTCTTTGATATCTTGTGCAACAGAAGCGGTCAATGATTGTCCAACAGTTAACCTCATATTGTTCGTCAATCTCAAGATTTTACAATGTTCCCATAATCGAGATGACCATATACTTGCATAAATAATATCTTCTCGACTGTCCTTTGGAACAACTGGAAGAATTTGTCTGAAATCTCCACCCAAAACTACAACCTTACCTCCAAATGGTAGGTTCTTTCTTTCCTCGGGTGCAATAAATATTAAACTCTTATGCAAAGCTTCTAAACAAAACCTACTCATCATTGGGGCCTCATCCCAAATGATTAGTTTTGCCTAATCCATGAGAGCAACTAATTCAGTCCCAGGAGTAATTGAACACATTGAATCTTCCGTTATAGTTAGTGGTATACCAAACCTTGAATGTGTAGTTCTGCCTCAAGGAAGTAAAAGGGCCGCAACGCCACTTGAAGCAACATTAAGAACAATTTCTCCTTTAGACCGTAAAGCTGCTGATAATGTTCGCCAAATAAATATTTTACCAGTGTCACCATAGACGTAAACAAAATAAACGCCACCGCTGACTGATGAGGTAACACTTATTATTTCATGATAGATTCATTTCTGTTCATTAGTTAATAATGAGCACAGATTGCGATGCTCAACTTCCAAAAGGGATCTATCAAAATTAAGTTCTTACTGGATCAGTTTGTTATTTTCGTCATTAATCAAAGCATCATCGGGAATGGGCATATCAGCGAAGTTTTTGAGCGACTTCCCATTACTTTTTAAAATCTTTTCCAACTCGATCAAAGTAAAATTCTTCAATAGCTCATCAGTTAACTGTAAACCTACACAATTAATAAAAGGACATCATTAAATTATGTGCGAAAATTAAATAATCATTTGCTAAAAAGTGTATTAATTATTTGTGCTAAGAAATACTCAAAAATAATAAATACCATCTATCCCAAGATTTTTGTGTTGTCTCTATAGGATGTCGTCCGCCAGAAACTGCCACGTCTTTTCCCAAACATATTCAAGTCTTGAAATACTTTCTGACAGTAGCAATGATGCAAAAAGAAAAAATAACTAATATTAAAATCTTATTTATATTGAGGCTTGAGAAGGATTTCACGTTCAAGAAAGAAAAAATAAATAAATTATCTGTTCAAATTGGAAAATAAATAGTTAATCCAATTTCAATATTAAAAGATAAACAATAAATAAATTATCTAGCAAAACTTGCTAGATAATATTGTGAAATATTAAATAAACAAAAATACCATTAAAAGTTAATGTTGTTTTTATATCACATACACATTTTTAAGCAATAATTAATCCGTCAATATTGAAAGATAAACAATAAATAAATTAGATCGCAACACTTGCTAGATAATATTATAAAATATTAAATAAATAAAAATACCATTAAAAAATCAATGTTGTTTTTAAATGACATACACATTTTTAGCAAATTCCCACGTATCAATTAACATTTAGTCAAAATAGATTACCAATAAAGAGTTAATTCTTTTTCTTTAAAAATATATATTTTAAGTCATCCAACCAAATAAACCACAACTAAAAAATAGTTTCACGGTTTACATAATACATCATATTTACATAGTTATCTTATATCATTTCATCGTAAAGTAAAAAATAGTTTCATTGTTTACATAATATATCATATTTACATAAGTTATCTTATATTATTTCATCGTAAAGTTGTAATTAAATTAGACCATTTCACTTGAAAGAAACACACCGTGTACACTGACAAAATAGCCGACTTGAACATACAAATTTCATTTTAATTACCAAAAGTTATAAAAACAACGGTGTTACCTCTGTAAAACATTGACATCGAAAAGATAGCAATTTCAACAAAGAACTCACTCAAAATCATCAATATAAAATTAATATCACTAATATTCAATTTCTCTCCAACCTTAAATTCTATATAATAGCCCGCAAATGATTAACACATTTTCTAATAAAATCATATCAATATAAAATTAATTTTATAATATCACTAATATTCAATTTCTCTCAAACCTTAAATCATACATAACACATTTCCTAATAAAATCGTACATAATAGATTACAAATAGATTAAAACATATAATAAGGCAATAAAATGCTTTCCGGCCCAAATTTTAGTTGCTATTTTATCGGGATATATATATATATATATATATATATATATATATATATATATATATATATATATGCATGTATATATATAATTAATTCCATAATAACACTAATATTCAATTTCTCTTAAACCTTAAATCTATATAATAGGCCGCAAATATAACATTTCCTAATAGAATCATATATAATAGATTGTTACTATATAATAAGCTGCAAATATAACATTTTCTAATAAAATCATATATAATAAATTATAAACAGATTAACACACATAATAATCCTATATAAAAGGCCGCAAGCAAATACAACACATTTCCTAATAAAATCATATACAATAAATTGCAAACAGATTTTCCATATAATAAGGCCCAAACTTTAGTTGCTATTTTCTCGGGCTTTTAACACACACACACACACACACACACACACACACACACACACACACACATATATATATATATATATATATTAAAAAACTATATTTTTGATAATTGTATAATAACTCGTAAAGAATATTGATCGGTGTTAAAAAAATACTAATTCATTAGATAGAAATAAAGTAATCAAGAATAAACAGAATACAACGATTTCTTTGTGATTCTATATATTTTTTTATAAATGCAGATCGGATATATTGGGAGATATTTATTTGTGATTCTATATATTTTTTATAAATGCAGATCAGATATATTGGAAGATATTTCTCTGTAATTCAATATATTTTTTTTATAAATGCAGATTGGATATATTGGGAGATGTCTTTAAGCTAAAAGAAATAAATAAGTTGCAGAAAAAATATATTATGTAAAGGTGATAAATTATGATTCAAGAATAAATAAATTTTTGCATAATCAAATTCGATTAATTAACTTGTTTGTTAATTCGCCTAGTGTTTAAGAGAATACATAGGGACGTAAATATATTATAAATTGTAAATATTATAATAGTTGATAGTAATTTTTACAGATATATAGCATCGCTTGGCTGTAGATCCATGGTGAATATAATAAAATTGAAGAATGTCAAATAATTATGGTTATGGAATATCAATTTAAATATGGAAAGAAAACATATAAGAAATCTAGAAGTGTAGGTATTTTTCAAAAATAAATATGAATATCGTATTTTCAACATGTCTCGTATCGTATTTGTGACATATACCAATATAAATACTTAATAGTCAAAATAATAATTATCTATGTTATGAAATTATAATAGACATAAAGCATAATTGTTACGGATCAAAATCATCATCATTTTTACATTTCGTAACATTGACCAAAATAATAACCAAAACCTAAGCGACCGTGTTTCTAATTAAAATATATTGTGAACTTAGAAACAATTCAGATATTTACATTTAAAAAAAAAAAACATAACCTCTAAATTGCCAAAAAGAAATAATATACAATAAAAATCTGATTCTGAAATATTATTGACCGAAAAAAAGAAATATATATATATATATACAGTAAAAACCTGATTCTAAAATATATATACAAAATCTGAGGCCGAACCTAAACCTGTGCTTGAGAGATAGCTGTCCATACACTGATAAGGGCTGTATGGATTCTCGAGAAGAGAGGAGCCGCGGTGGTCCCCCCCGGAGTGAATCGAAAGTTGGATCTACATTGGATCTCACCCGAGTCGCCCTATCTATCCTCCTGAGGAATGGTTTGGTCTCAAACCCCGGTTCGAACAGGAGGAGTAAGCCATGCTAATGTGCCGGTACTGTAATAATTAAAAATAACTAATGAGAAAAGTAAATGGAAAATAAAAAATAAACGAATGCAGTATTTTCATATTCTTCGCAATAAAACACACGCACACACAGCAGACCAAACATTAACAAACCGCATATTCAGAGTTATGGAATTTTTGCCATCAGTTAAAACCCAGTACTCAAAAACCCCTTTGTTATTCAACCCATTTTACTATGTTGATTCCAAGAGAAAACCCATTTTCAGTTCTGAAGCAAATTTAATTTCCTAGAATTTTTTTCATCACATAAATGGCCGGAGATTAGTATTACACAGCAGTTATGTCGGAGGCGGGTCGATTACCCAACCGGGTCTCGAAAATATGCCACTTTCGGTGGACTTTGAGCCCATTTCCAGCGAGCCCAGTTTGATCGGGTCATCGTCGAGGCTCAGCAGCTCGAAGAATCAGTCGTCATTTTATGGTTTGATGTTTTCTTTAATTAAGTGCAATTTAAGATTTACTTCATCTTTAAAAAAAAAGTTTAACAAAGTTTGTGAGAGATTATTAGTGTGCTGCTTAACTAAGTCTTCTTTAGCACTGATATTCACAAGAGCTGCTGATAGCTTTTCTGTCAAACACTTCACACTTTTGGGTGCTTCTGTATTATTATTATTATTATCATTTGTATATTCATTTGATGTATATTGCTCAAACAATAACAAAAAGTAAATAAATAAATAAATAAATAATTATAATTATAATAAATAATTCAAAAAAATATTAGAGAGCCACAGGTAACGTCGCCTCCAATCGTCGCCGCAGACGGAGATCGGCGATGGCCACTAACTCCGCAAAACCCCTCTCCACCATCAATACTCCCACCAATCTCTCAGCCTCTCCGACGGCTGCGGATAAATCTTTCGATTTCTCTTCCGATTCGACGATTTCGAAGATCCGTCCCTCTGGCGATCAGCTACGTTACTGTGCCGAGGCTCTCGAATCCTTCAAAGCAAAAAAGTCCAATTCTCCTAAAAAGATCCTTCGAGAGTTCCAAACCTTGCTGGCAAATAGGATGAGAGGTTCGGAGATGAGGAGTAGATGTACTGTGGCTCTCGACAGCACAAATCACTCCAAGAACCGTTATACCGATGTTTTGCCATTTGACGATAATAGGGTTATCTTGGAGCAATCTGCGGACTAGAGACCTTCAGCAAAGGGATATATCAGTGCAAGCTTTGTCATGACTTCTGAAAATGTTTCTTGGTTTATTGCGACTCAAGGTCCACTTTCACACACTTCTGAGGACTTCTGGGAAATGATACTCCAGTATCGCTGCCCTGTCATAGTTATTATGCTCACCCGGTTGATTGACAATTACCATACGTTGAAGTGTGTAGATTATTTCCAAGCGGAGGATGGACCTAGAGATTTTGGCAACATATGCATTGCAACTAAGTGGATACAAACACCGGAAAACTCATTAGTATTGCGATGCTTGAAGTTAAACACAAGGAGTCAGAGGATGCACCATTGTCTGTCTTGCACGTTCAGTACCCTGAATGGCCTGATCATGGTGTTCCAAATGACACTCTCGCTGTTCGTGAAATATTCAAAAGAATATCTAATATCCCACACAGTCTCGGGCCAGTTGTTGTTCACTGTAGTGCTGGTATTGGTAGAACTGGAACATATTGTGACGTACACAATACGATCCAAAGGGTTCTTATGGGAGACATGACTGCCTTGGACCTTCTCAATACCATAACCGTTTTAAGGTCGCAGCGACTTGAAATGGTGCAAACTCTGTATATATTCATCTATGACGCAATTATCGACGAACTTGAGAACCTCATTTCAGATGGCAACACTGACAGCAGTTTATAATGATTCCAACGCACCATTTTTTCCTCAAAGGGTCGATCCATCCAACTTTTGATTCTGCGGGTTAAGCAGCTGACTTTATTTTCGATTATCAGTACAGCAGAATGGAGTCATTCATATCTTTTTTTTTTCCTTATTCGAATTCGCAACAGACTTCCACTGGTCGAGTTGTAATTCTGTAGGGGCAGTAACTAAATTTGTGAAGGCAGGGTTGATAATATTTTTTGGGTATGCAAATTGTATGAACATGGATGGAGACCTTTTGAACTTGTGCATGTTTGTGGTTTTATTTTGGGCTTATTTAAGCAAAAAAAAAAATAATTATTATAAGATATTCACTCACCAATGCATTTTCAAACCATTACATATTCACCTTCTACTATTTCTAAATCACATGAACTTACATCATCACATTTCCTTTTTTTTCAGATATAGTACCTCAAAATTCATAATTCTTCTTCCAATTTCAAACATCCAATCCAGTTGCGCACCCTAAAACGTTTCATACTAAGAAATAAGATAAATTCAGACAATCAAATTCTAAAAAAGAGTAAAATACATTATATCTCCATTACACACAAGTTTTCAGATGTTTTTACATAAGATTGATACTTATTTCATCGAAAATAGAGGTGTACAGGCCAGACACAATGTACCGAGCCGGGATCCTTGAGTTGTACTTAAATTACAGTTTTATTACCGACTGGACTAACATCACGATTCGATCAACAACTTTACCTTTAACAACAGCTTATGTTATAAAGATAACTATTAAGTGCTAAAACGATATTAAATAGTCGTTTATAGCTGTTATCCGACTCAAGCAATCTTCCTGGTGAGCTGATCCATTGATGTGCTCTCGAATATCTTATCAGCATTTCCCACCTCAAAACCATCCCGTCTATGAAACTCTTCAACCTACACAATGGGCCCAAACTCAGCACTCAATAAACGATCATTTGTATAACATCAGTTTATAACAAGTATATATTAATATTATGAATAATTACAGAAAAATAAAGGGTTTAAAATTTAAAATTACAAAAACAAAACAAAACACTGAGGCTTGATTCCATTTCACAATTTTCCTTTCGAAAGAAAAAAAAAAGGTTCAGAACACTCCCAAAAGATTAAAAAAAAGATTCATTTCACAATTTTCCTTTCAATAAGCGTTGCCCAGTCAGCATCTCGAGGAGAACAACCCGAAGCTATACACGTTGCTTCTCGAAGTTTTTTTGTTTTTTTTTTGCATAATCTGCATATTAAACCATCAAACTTCCTTAACAAATTCACCAAGCATACATTACAATAAAAAAAAAATTATTTTTTTATCGGCCATTTAGAGCAGCAAACTGTGCAAACGTTGCAGTTCCAGAATGTTCCTCAATAACAGGAACATTGACAGAGTTTTTATTCCCAGCCTGATGATCAGAAGCTGAAACTTCACTGTTCTAACCAAGATTCTCATCAGCAGTTGGTGTTACAATTGGAGAAATCGGGTTCGAAAACAACGGCTTATTTTCATCCTCGCTATTCCCCTGAGATGACCGCTTCTCGCAGTTAGATGGCCTACCGAGATTAAAAAAAATTAATCATGAGCAATATAATTTAGCTTAGATCGTCTCACGTATGACGATCTTACTTTTCAAAATAGCTATATATATTGTTTTGAAAAGTACGCAAGATGATCTTACAACAATTTTGGTTCTAAAAGACCGTCTAACGTCAGATATTACATCAGGTGTCACACTTTTTGAATATAAAGTTATACATTTAAGTAAAAAAAGACATTTTTCAAATTTGAAACGTAAGAACGTCTGGACGTCTTTCGTCGGACGGTCTTACATTAGCTTTTGTGTATATACCTGTGGCAATATACTCAGGAGCTGCATAGCCATAGGTGCCCATTACTCTTGTAGACGCATGGCCTTTACCAACCATAGGACCATCCTTGTCCAAACCGAACCGGGCAGCTTCTCGTTGTAATTTCGTTAGTCCATCACTAAAATATGTAAGAAAATCACATAAATATGCAAGTCTTATGAATGTTGTAAAATAAAATAATAAGAATTTGCACATACCGAATCAAGTAAGACATTGGAGGATTTAAAGTCGCGATATATAACTTTGGCATCGGAGCTGTTACTTTAAGCAAGTCCTTTTGCTGTTCCGAGAGCAACCTTCATAGTAGCTTCCAAGACAACAGTTGAGCAAAATTATGTAATGTAATTCTGCATCTTGGACACGATATATAAAATGATATACCCCAATATTAGAGGAGAATTATATCAATGCATGAGTTTGGCGACATGTTCAGAGGATCAATGATAGTAATTTTCCCTTTTTATTTTTCTTGTCAAATTCAGCCTCATCAAATATAAAATCATTGAAAAGCAGCCTATCACATTTAAATTTGCTGCTCTTCAAAATGTCTCAAGTTTGTTTTCCCAAAAAGTATTTCCAGGATAATTTTTCCACAACAGGCTAGCGGGCAGTAATCAAAATGAATAAATTACTAGACACATAATTTATTTATTCTTACCACACGTGATCGATCAAGTCTCTATTTTCTCATGCACAGTCACCACCAAATCGTGCGCATCGTCAAGCAATTTCCACACGTCAAGATGCCCAGCCATCGAATTACACTCCCTCAAGATCTCATCCATGCTATTATACCTCTCTATGATCTTCTTCCTCCTCTGCAACACCGAAGCCGCAATCGCGTACAACAAAAATCATCCATAGGCGGGGCCCGCTGCCTTATCCTGCTCCAAGCAGATTTCCCGATCCCAACCCTAATCACAGCCTGATCGGCCCACATCACCTCCCACAGACATAAAGTCTGCTCAAAACTCATTTCCCTCCTAAAAAGCACCACCACCATTCTGTACACGAAGAAGCAATCCTCGGCCTCGAGCTTCTCCAGATGCCTATAAAGATGCGAGTCCTTATACTTGATGATTTTTGAGACCGTATTCAACTTTCTTCTAATTCCAACCTCGTCGAGCATGAAATTATGACGGGCCTTATTCATGAAACCCACAAATCACCAGAAAGTCTCATGGTCCTCCGTCATCACCGCAATTATGGGGGAGAGCAAATCGCTCATGCCCCGGCAATAGCCGGTTATTGGGTCGTAAAACGCGTAGGCTTCGAGGATGGCGACTAAACGGGCTGCGTGAAATATTTTAGCCGGGCCAAGATGATCGTAGTACTTGAGTATTTTTTACTTGCTCTTAATTTTATCATTTGACATCAATACTTAATCTACCAAAACAGAATAAAACTACACCAATAAATCCAATGTCCCAACCATTTGACAAATTCATTCACATAAGATAAGAATTAAATAACACCTTAACCTTCACTTGTCCAGTGAACTACTCAGTAAAGATCAGTTATTCCATTCTTCACTTAACATGTATAGATAGGTTCGGGAGTAAAAATTTCAGGATCCTGGAGTTAGTCTATAACTTTTTTAAAAAATAGAAATTATGATGAGAATTTACATGGTCATATAATTCCAAGACAATCACAATATATGTACCAGTCTAATGAAAAGCAAATAACATAAATTACATTTAAACAATCATTTACTGTAAAAACAGGAACTTTCTTCATAATTCAAACTATAAATTCAAAAAAAACAAGATAACACGTGGCAGCCTTCTTTATTTACATGAATCTTCAACACAGATACTTTTAGACTTTCTACACATTTTGTGCAATTAGTTTACACAAATAGAGATCACCCAAAAAAACATCAGAACTACTTTCGGATCATTAGTTCACATCATTCACCAAAAACTCAAAAATCAAGTAAATTACCCGTGTCTACAGAAGCCGGTTACGGAGAGTACGCGTTCCAAAGAGGAGAAACGGGCACTTCCGGAACCACCGGTACCGAATTACTCTCAAACATCAAATTGTCAAACACAAAGTCAAACGTCCCATTCGGTATACTTTCCGGAAACCTGAGATTTGAAAACACAAAACAAAAGGCAGATGCGAACAAATCATGCGATAACAAAGATAAAAAAACAGATTTTTTTGTTCAACTGTTTGAGATTTAAAACTATTTAGTTTGAAAATATACATCCATACACACCTGTATGAGCACTAAAATGTATTTCATCGTAAAATGAGAAATCATCACGGACCTGTGCTAATTGATCTCAATCTGATTCAAATTAAACTAAAAATGACATTCCTTCTATTCAAACATTCAGATCGGCATAAAACGCAGCTAAGCTCCAATCANAATAGAGATCACCTAAAAAACATCCAGACAACTTTAGAAAGTCAATTACTCTCAAACATCAAATTGTCAAACAGAAAGTCAAACGTCTCGTTCGGTATACTTTCCGGAAACCTGAGATTTGAAAACACAAAACAAAAGGCAGATGCGAACAAATCATGCGATAACAAAGATTAAAAAAAGCAGATTTTTTGCTCAATTGTTTGAGATTTAAAGCTATTTAGTTTGTAAATATACATCCATACACACCTGTATGAGCACTAAAATGTATTTCATCGTAAAATGAGAAATCATCACGGACCTGTGCTAATTGATCTCAATCTGATTCAAATTAAACTAAAAATGACATTCCTTCTATTCAAACATTCAGATCGGCATAAAACGCAGCTAAGCTCCAATCAATTATAAACCGCAAACCATCAGTCAATTTCACACTGAATTCAGAACCATAAAACATTGACACCAAACAGAAATACAAAACAATAAGGGATGTGTTTTCCTGTTGCCTTTCTCCAAAAAATAAATAACTAAAATTCAAAAAAAAACTAAAATCTCATAAATACAATTTATGAGATTAATGAAAATTTTGATTAATCATTCACAAATGCAAATTTTTATTAATAATGATACTCATAATTCATAAAATTGGTCCGAAAACAAAATTGTTCAAAATCCGTTTGGGTATTTTCATAAAAGTAATTTATTTATTTTCAAAATAAATAAGGGTGCTTTGTTGTTGTGAGAACAAAAAGAGAAAATCCCAGATCGGTTTTCCAGATCGAAACGTTGGCATATTGAAATTTTTTTGAAGATCAGTTTTCGAGAAATATGATAAAGACTACGAAGTGACTCGAAAATAGGATTCATATTTGCTACGGTTTAATTGCGAAGATAATTCATATTTCCTCCTAAATGAAGCGAAAACAAAGAAAAGAGGAGGAAGCGGGCGGAAACCTAACGAAAACAAAGAAAAGAAGAGGAAGCGAGTGGAAACCTAGAACAGTGCACGAAAAGACATTTACAAAAATAGAAAAAAGATTGTTATTTATACCTGGTCAAAATTTTGGCCTCCTCCCAAAATAGACCCCCTATGAACTACAGTGCGACACGTTATTTTTGGAGAAATATAATTGGTCCACATCAGCCTCGGAACGCTCTCCTTTCGACACATCAGCATTAATAGTTAACACTATTAACAAAATGGAGGATATATATATATATATATAATATTATATTTTGACTAATTCAATATATTCCTTTTATTACATGTTACCTAATCTAATGTTTTCTTTAACATATTTTTGCCTAATTTAATATCTTCCTTTTATTTTTCTAATATAAAAGTATAAATTAGTTACATCTAATTAGAATATATATATATATATATACAATATATTCCTTTTATTACATGTTACCTAATCTAATGTTTTCTTTAACATATTTTTGCCTAATTTAATATCTTCCTTTTATTCTTCTAATATAAAAGTATAAATTAGTTACATCTAATTAGAATATATATATACTGTCTCTTATACACATCTAGATGTGTATAAGAGACAGCCACCATTCTGTACACGAAGAAGCAATCCTCGGCCTCGAGCTTCTCCAGATGCCTATAAAGATGCGAGTCCTTATACTTGATGATTTTTGAGACC
>BMAC01000113.1:568419-586834 GCA_014905375.1 Phtheirospermum japonicum
TAATTCATATTTCCTCCTAAATGAAGCGAAAACAAAGAAAAGAGGAGGAAGCGGGCGGAAACCTAACGAAAACAAAGAAAAGAAGAGGAAGCGAGTGGAAACCTAGAACAGTGCACGAAAAGACATTTACAAAAATAGAAAAAAGATTGTTATTTATACCTGGTCCAAAATTTTGGCCTCCTCCCAAAATAGACCCCCTATGAACTACAGTGCGACACGTTATTTTTGGAGAAATATAATTGGTCCACATCAGCCTCGGAACGCTCTCCTTTCGACACATCAGCATTAATAGTTAACACTATTAACAAAATGGAGGATATATATATATATATATAATATTATATTTTGACTAATTCAATATATTCCTTTTATTACATGTTACCTAATCTAATGTTTTCTTTAACATATTTTTGCCTAATTTAATATCTTCCTTTTATTTTTCTAATATAAAAGTATAAATTAGTTACATCTAATTAGAATATATATATATATATATATATTATATATATATATATATATATATATATATATATATAATGTTGAATTAATTGTTATTTATAATAAAAGTTGAAATAGTGTTATTAGAATTTTAAATATTTTATTTAAGAAAAATACGAGTTGTATAAGATTGTTACAAAAGAAAAATAAATATAAAAAATATAAACTTAAACTTTTTTATCTAATCCTAATATAATAAATTTAAAATATCATTAAAAATATATATGAATAACTATTATTACCCAGAAAAAAGAACAAAAACGATAAAATAAATAATAATAATAATATTTACTACGCCTAGGAAAGAAATATTAAATATATTCTAAATCTTTTTATCCAATCATAATATAATGCATTGATACACACACTATAACTATAAGAATAAATTAGTGTCTTATGCATAAAAAAATAATAATAATAATAATAATAAAGTTATATTACATATACTACAAATTAGATGTACGACACGTTTTCAATTGAATTATCAGTGCCTTATAGATTCTAATTTTTATATCACATATTTCACATGTCACCCGGTGTTGTACGCTTTACATTTTTTTAAACTCAAATTTCTACGGGTTTCCCAGTCAAGTTTAGGGTATTTTGATATACTTTTACAACTAATTTTGTAACTCATGGTAAAAAAACTTAAAAATCTTTTATTGTGAAAACCATTATTACTGTATTTAGAACAAACAATATTCTATTTTGTGTATAAAAATTATATATTGTAAAAAATAATCTTCCTGTAAATAGAACAAATAATGTTACGATTTGTATGTACTATTTTTAATATTATTCTTCTAGTATTTTTAATGAATATTAATCCTTTCAATTCCCGCATAATATGCGTGTGTTAAACTAGTATGTGTGTGTGTGTGTGTGTGTGTGTGTGTGTATATATATATATATATATATATATATATATATATATATATATATAGAGAGAGAGAGAGAGAGAGAGAGAGAGAGAGAAGAATGACAATTTATTACATTCACTTGGGTGCACCTTGGTAGGTGCAACTTTTAAAAATATGTATCATTCAATTATATATGATGATGTATAATAGTTATAAGTGATAATATATGGTAGTTTTATATGATGATATGTGACAAAAGTGTAGAGTTTAGGGTCTACTTTTCTATTTTAGTATTTAATTTTACATTTCAAGGTTTAGTTTTCCATATTTAGGGTTTAGTCTTCCATTTTAAGGTTTAGTTTCTCATTTTAGGGTCCTGACAAAGATCTATCATTCTACCAGTTCTATGTGATGATATGTGTTAGTTATATGTAATGACATGTGATAGAAATTTAGGGTTTGGAGTTTAATATTTTATTTCGGAATTTAGTTTTCCATTTTTAAGGTTTAGTTTTTTGTTTTAGATTTATTTTTTACATTTTAGGGTTTTTATTTTAAATTTAGAATTTCAATTATTTGTGATGATATGTATCAGTTATATGTGATGATAAATTAAATTACTTGGTGCACCTATGTCCACGATATAATGACTCTAGAAGATATAGTATTTATATTTATTTAAAATAATTATTATATATAGATTGTAAAAAAAAAAAAAAGCCTTTTTTATGATTTTCTTTTGTTCACTCTATAAACAATAAAAACCCGACATCTCACCTATATTCTGATACAAACTCCTCTAACTTATTTGTCCGCGAACACGCTTCGTTTGCCAGATAAAATATTTTAATATTTCAGTTGTTTATGTGTCACTCGAGCCTAATATCTTGTTCCGCCCTGAAAATTATACCAGAAAACACTTGCTTCTTCCCTGAGAACGCCCTGACCTGCTTCAACCAAAAACACTTTAGAAAGGACCACCGGGGGTTTTCGGTGGAAACCTCTCCGATGCTTAAGTCAGTTAAGCGTTTTAGATCTGAATAAGCAAAATCAAGAGAAGAATGCTCAAGAATGTCATACCTCTCTCAGCCTTGAGGCTGAGATATTTATAATTTTTGCAGTGGGGCCTTTTCGGAATCTCGAAAACAGAAAACCCACGAATCTAGGGCCGTTACCCAGGCAGACCAGACCTGGAAGTTTCCTTCCGGAAAACGGATCAACTCTGTCACTAAGCTCTCCCAATTCCTGACCTGACCTCTTAAAACCTCATCCAAAGCTCCAAATGAGGCCAGGACAGTCTTTATCAGGCCACAGGCCTTGTCTTCAGCCTCACCTTTTCTCCTGCTAAGGTCATTTAGTTCAGCTCGTTCCAACCAAACCCTGTTCGGGTTGTATGGGAACTAGCCACCAAATTAGGTCGTACCATATCTAACCACCTTATTCTCTTTTAAATGTCGTTCTAATTTAATATTTTCCAATTCATAGAACGTATGGAGTATAATTTTACCAAATTTAATAATTTTCTTTTATTCCTACTCTATCTTAATTAGCAAAATGGATCTCCCACATTGTATTTCCTAAGTTATCAAGTTTTATTTACCAATAATTTTTCACAATATTATTTATATTGCTAAAAATAATATTAATAATTAATTATATTTCTTACAAATCGTCTGCATTCTATCCAATCTTATTTAATAATAATTCTCAATAACCAATTAAATTATAATACGATGAGATTCTCATTTTTTTTCTTCCAAATATTAAGATTTTCTTAGATATAAACAAGTCGTGTATAATTACAAAAGTAATTTAGTTCGCATAATTAAAACCACAATTACATATAAAATAATCTTAATTAAAAAAATTAATTATGAAAATAATCTAAATAATTTATATCTATAATAAAATATAAAATAGACTTCTATGTAGAACTTCAAATATTCTAAATAAATAAGGAGCTATGTATCTAAAATTAATAATGAGTATAATATGAACATGAAATATAAAATTATTGAATTTGAACAACCTGCACCTGTTCTGGTATTGTTTTTGAACCTAGATATGTATGATAATATGTGTCTCGTGTTTTGGCTGTATTTTTTTTGGTCCGACCAGTTATTGATGAATGAGATGTGAAAGGAGTCAGAGAAAGATCAACGACATCAATTAAGAGGCAATGAGGTCGGTCCCCATCAAATCGGAGGCAAAGAAATGTAGATTATGAAAATATGGAAGAGCTATGTATATTGAATGAAGAGGTTGGACAATCTCGTCATACACATGTTTCTGCTGAGGATGAGATAATCAAGGCTCCTCATCCTGAAGGTCCTAAGGTTATCACCTTATTGTGTAATTTTTTGACACATGTTACCTCAAAAATAGGGTTTGGCGTCGAACTAGATATCTTGAGATTTCAGTGTCATTTACTAAAATTGTCTTGATTAGGTGCTCAAAGCTTCTTCCCTTATGATTTATGTCATATCCCTCTCCAAGTAGAACTCTGATAAGTACGTTTGTTGAACATTAGTATCCAGAGACCAACACATTCACATACCGTTAGGGAGATGACCATCACATTGGATGACACTTATTATTTGACCAGTTTATCGGTTTTAGGGAATCTTGGAGCTTAGGGATGTGGAGCTTACATAAGAAAAATTGGAGAAAGTGGATGATTTGATTGGGCAGTTGTTGGGAATTGAACAATTTGATGCCTACACGGAGATTTTAACAGTAAGGGTAGCTATGTGAGACTTGAGTGGCTAAAATATCGATTTTGTGAGGATATTAAGTCCAAAAATCCAGAGAGATTGAAATATGTAATGTGAGAGTACATGTTGTACACTCTCGGATGCACGTTATTTGCGGATAAGACTGACAACAAAGTAATGACCACATATCTAAGGCTGTTGGAACATTTTAATCAGATACATATGTGCGCGTGGGGCACTACTGCTTTAGCTTTCTTGTATATGAGTCTAGGACACGAATCAAGATGCGAGGCTAAATATATCAGTGGACGTTACTGGAAGTATGATTTTTATTACTATTATCTTTCAATAAACTCGTTCTTAGGCGTGGATATATGCGATAAACCCATACTTACTATAATGCAATGTTGTAGGCGTGGATATTGCTTATTTTCCTTGTATGCGCCCCCCACATAATACAAAGTATGATACCAGCCAACCTTTTACATTTAGGTAGTCACCATCATCACAATCAGTAGGACGACTAGAAGAGATGGTGGCACGTAGAGCGTCATTAGACTTGCTTACGATATCGGATGTAAGTTTAAATGATTTCCTCATATTTAGTTTGTCATTGAAGTGATACTCATATTAGTTATTTATACAATTAATGAGGGTCATAATATGCAGGTTGATTGGTCCCCATTCGACACTATTTGTGCTAAGTATGAATACCCATTTTTTTTTACAAAGGTGCATTAAGTGTTTTTTCATTATTGAGCCCTACTGAGACAATGTCGAAATGAACGTCTGAAACACAAATTACAAATTAACATAGTCCAACGTCCAATAGAACATAGTACAAATGATCATAATACGTTTAATTAACTACCACAAGTTCATTGTACAACCTAGGTTGTTGCATGTACAATGCTTCCCATCCCTTCGCGCAAGCCTCGCATTGTTGATACCACATAGAAAGTATGATAGGTAGTGGATGTCCAGGCCGTAAGTTCACCTAAATCAAACAAGTATAAACTTGATTACTATACTTTAAGTGCAATCACACATATATTAATAAGCAAGTAACCTACCATAATAACGTGTGTTCCATCAACAACTAATGTGATGCACATGCATTTAGGGTTGGCGGAAATCGAAATCGATGATGTAAAAGGTAATTATGTGTTGCACGTCATTTGGGGTAATGCCACCAATATTATATTATACGCAGATGCAATAAGACAATCCATCTATGGTAGTAACAACTAATAATATCTCAAGGGTACAGGTGTATCATAATAGTCCAATATGCACAATACATAATCAACAACACCGTGTGCAATGAATACATTAGTGTACATCTCACGATGTTTTTGAAATTCATCAATAAGATCTCGCCGCACTTTACCCCATGAATCCTCACCAATTCCCATTAAATGAGCTACTGCACGTTAACCGCAATGACCATCCCCCAGTACATTTTTTGTTTCTAGGATGTAATCAAGAAACAACGTAGGTAGTTCATCCGTAAAAACTCCATATGCAGTTGATCTCATTTTTATCAGATAACTAGTTGCTTTTGTCTTGGAGCAGAAGCAAACATCGGCTTCATAGCAACCGTCCCACTCAATTTAATACTTTGGTCCATTGGGTAACAACTATCATGAAATGACTCCACATACTCAAATTCGCTCGGGTCACGTCTTGTAGAATTCAAGTTCATTTTGTGTTTACCGTTTGACTTTCACAAGGTCGTACAGGGACCTCAGGCAGAATCAGAGACATTGTGTCAGGTTTCAAATTTCCTCTCAACCTTTTCAACACTAGTAGCTTCTCAGATTGATTAACCAAATTAAACTTGTTCAAGTAGCACGCAATACTATCTTTCACATGATTCTGAATATCACTTCCAACACGCACAGCATCCCATTAAGTTGGTTCCATGTCTAATTTTTTTTCCAAATATTATCGATACTATCTAATGGTATTAGTATCCCTAATTGATTAAATTCACTAAACTCATGTGCACAAGGCAAACTGTCTTTCTTAGCAAACAACCAAAAACTAATTAGTAGATCAATGCCATTTATAACCTTCATTTTATTACGATTTTATCCAATGCCGGAATAGAGATATCATCACATAGCATCTTGAAAATAGTTGGTTGTCATGAATACTCTTCTCAAACGAAGTCTTACTTGCAGTGTGTGAAATCTCGAGAAGAGAATGTATTTTCATCCAACATGTCTCAAAGTTTCTCATACTCGATCCCAAATATATTTTCAACTTGGCATGCGCAATCTCCGACCTAAAGGCATTACAAAAAGTAATCAAAATTAAAATTAAAATAATATATATTCATAAACAGTGTTAAAAATGAACTTATTTGAAAAGCATGAAATTATTTGTCCATGCAGAGATAAATTGATCTTTGTAGGGATTCACCCATTGATTAATACAATATTGTACGACTAATGGATGATCTGAATAGTCAGACTCAAATCTCCTTAGTTGTTCATTGAAATCCACTTCGTTATTGGCAAGCATCACTTTATTCCATGAACTATTAAAGACTCAAACTCTTTCTTTGTGCGAAACATTTTCTTATCATCTCTTGCATAATTTTGAGTTTATTGGTCAAACTGAGAATGACTAATTAAGTTTTTCATCATTCTTCTTGAAATGACTTTTTGTGTCCTCCATGAATGAGTGTAATATGGTATCCAGAGATGACTCTCTTCCAACCACCTCTGCATTTTGCTTTTGCACATTTCCTTGTGGCTTGAAATTCGGTTGACTCATGCGAACAATAAGAGTGGAAAATTGTACAACCAACATATTAATAAAGTCCAACTCTGCCTCTACTTTAGGCTTCTCCAAAGGCCATTAATAACTAATTAGTGACATTTCATCTAAGAGTTCCCAAGCTTGATTATCGTCTTTCGAACAAATGATCCACCAGCGGCAGCAACGAGATAATTTGTGTTTGATTGAGAAACCCCTTATAAAAGAAACCGAATTATACACTTTTTGTTAACACAGGTTACCTCGAGTGAGCTTTTACAATCTATCCTAAACTTTGTAAAGTTTCTCTAATACTCGTTATTTAAAACTTGTTACTACTATGGTCGTTTATTTCAAGTGTGGAGGAAAATAATACTTCAAAAAGAATTTCTTCTTGACATTCAAAAAGTGGTGATTCTCCCATCATTGATTTTCTTTGACCACTGATTTTCTTCAACTTTGAGGGAATAGGGAAATAATATATCTTGAGATACATCTTTTATACTCCGTAGAGAACAATTAGCCAAAAATCTCTCAAGATGTTCTTGGGAGTCACCGTCACCCCCAAACTGATTTTACCGCACCATTTGAACTAATCAAACTTAGTTTCGTAATCGCTTGATTCTACTTGTATATGTGATATTCCTCCATACATCTCTTTTCCTCAAGAAGAATCCCTAATAGGTGATTCGGGGATGATGTATGAACTACAAACACGAAACAAATACCAAAATTAAGTAACAAACTTAAAATAAAAATCTAAACTAAAATCTCAAGTACTTATCGTAATGTTAGCAAAATATAAAATTAATCCCCGATAGAGGTGCCAAAAACCTTTTTGCCTATTTTCTTAACACTACTAGTGTACGGGTTATCAAATATAGTAGCAGCAAGCAAGGCCTTATTTTACACAAACTAAGTATTTTTATTAAATTCCACAACTGTAATAGAAATGATTTTATTTAGATAATAAAAGATGAAGATTGAGTTAAATTAAACTATTTTAATGAAACAAAAACTTAAAATGAAATATAAATAATTGAACAAAAATAAAAAACAAAAGAATTCCACAACAATGTGTCAATTAACTTCTTGTTTCACAGATATTTGAGTCTTATACTTCACTATTTTACTAAGCAACTTCTTAATTCACCTAATGTCCCTACCAGGAATCATAGAATTGTAGATTGAAGAATCATAAATGGTATTTTTAAATCTCATTATGTGAAATTCAACATCCAAAGAATAAAAGATTCAATGCTTTTACGAAACCCCACATACTTTCAGTATACGCTTTAATTTGTGTCAAATATCCATAAGCCTAAGCATGGTCTATTAGAGATAATACTGATAAACATGTATATATATGTAACTCTTTAAACATTCAAGGAAATGCAAAGATATTTGAATAATATAAAAAGCGTGAAGCCTAAAATATCGATTAAAATAATATTAAGAAATAATTATCATAAATCTATCACATGTATAGGGATCAAAAGTGTTTAGCTTGACATGATAAATTCAAAACATAATAAATAAATCATAGAACTAATGTCTACTAACAAGAATGAAAATAAAGATAGAACCACCACGATTCTATCAACTCTTCTTGGATTCTCATCATTGTTTCATCTTGGATGGAAGGATGGTGATTCTCCTCTCCTTTGAATAGCCTTTCAAACTCCTCTTAGTCATGTGAATGTGACTCCTCTCCATTGTATATGATTTAGAGGCGCGTGTAGCCTAATTGGGCCTCATTCTCGCATATGAGAATAAATTACACCGCTGCAGACCTAGCAAACACCTCGGGTGCTAGCTTGAGTCCCCGTTTCTATTATTGTTCTGACTGTCACACCTGACCAACACCTCGGGTGTCAGCTCAGGTGTCGGTCTCTGTATGTTCACCACACCCGACCACTACTCAGGTGTCACCTCGGGTGCACCTATCTGTTGGTCAGGTTGCCTTCTTTTTGCTCCCATTTTTACTTCTTTTCTTCATTCTAATATCCTTCGTGCATCCTTTGGTTGCCTGACTTGGGTTTGTCAATGGCTGCGCTCTAAAATGCTTAAAACCTCTCATTATACTATGGAAAATAACAAAATGAGAAAAGCGTAATATTTTCTAAGAAATTTATAAAACAAAAAGGAAGATTATGAAAATTATAAGTGTGGCCTTCAAAATGCTATAAATGTACCCTTAAAAATACGTAATCTTGTATGTGAACACATACACTTAGTAAATGGATTAAAAGCACCAGGTGGAAAACATATGAAATGAAAACAAAAGCATAAATAACAAAAAAAAATCTAAGCTAAAAACATGAAAACGGTAACAAGAATCTCAGAACCTAGTGCATTCCCCAACAATGGCCACCATTTTGATTTGGTTACAAAACACACTTTAATACAAGTTTGAGACACACCCCCAAGAGTACAGGGTACTCGTAGTATGGATGAGATCAACCCAATTAATTTCCTTGAAGGAAATGCTTAGAGGGATTGTGACGTTTGTTTTTCACAAGAAATGAAATATGAAAACTAAATACTAGACAGACAATCATAATGTTGGGTTTTTGGTCTTAAACACATAATTGCACGTATTATCAAGATGAGAATTGCAATGGAACTTTAAGAGTGAGAAATGAATAAGAAGCTGATTAATATAAGCAAAAGATGATGAAAATAAGTTTAAATTGGTGAAAGTAAAGTTCTGGGGCACTAGACTTACTTCCATAATCACCTGAGCAAATTGTCAAATGCTTAATGAGTGTGATATTAGGTCGTTCCATATGGATATTACCTAACCCTAATGGACTTCAATCCAAAAATGAGATCTTCTCTTGATCTCAATCAATGTCTAAAACTGATTAAATATTAGCTAAATAATTAATTAATAATAAAATTATCCAAGCTCTGCAACACATGATTAATCACCCAAACTCATCTAGGCCTTAGACTATAGACTTAGCCTAGCATAATTGGGGGACACACAAAATTAAAGCAAGTGCAAGAACAATCATTCAAACCCATGGAGAAGCAATCAGCTAAAAGTAATTAAAATCAATTAAAGAGTATTTAGAGGGAAAAATAAATAGATCTTGATAAGATTATCCAAGTAAATAAAAAAAATCTTCAAGTGCCCATCCAGAACTTAGCAAAATAGACCAAAATAAAGTAAGAACAAACCATGAAATTCTTAGATCTAGTATTCGATTCGATAATAAGCTAAGAAAACTCTGAAGATTCTCTCTCTATTGGAATTCGGTCCTAGGATGAATGATGATGAAATTAGGGAAAAAAACTCTATTTATAAGTTTTAAATTAAGTGGAGAGGATCAAAGATAGTGGGGAAAATCCTAATCAAATAGTTTGACATGGTCGGACAAGGCAGTCGGGTCGCTAGGAGTGCTAGTCGAGATTCCTCGGCAGCGGGGCTTTAACCGCTGGGCATTGTTGAGTGTGGGGGAAAATGGTTGATTGGATAAGTATGTTAGGATTGTCAGCAAGAGTTATTTGGGTAATGGTGCAATCAGATAGCGAGTAAAGGGGATAAGGCCTGCTCGATGAACCGACCCTTACCTTGTTAGGCATGCTCATAGGGATTTATTAGCAGTGGCCCTCGGTTCTCTAGGCCTTGAATCGACCTTGGTAAATAGCAACGTTTGCTCACCATTGAAACATCAAATAGATAACATCTCGTTTTCCTCTATCCCAAGCATCCAACTCAACCCGTGTTCAAAAATACCAATCACCTAAAATGGGATAAAAACACGAAATGGGGTAAGAAAACACTAAGTTTTGAATTGTTAAAATATGAATAAGCAAATGAGTACAAAGTAAATAAAATTCACACAAAATACGTGAAGAATACTCAAAAATATTCACAAAATAGTAAACAGTCATAACTAATCATAAACTCTTGAAGAGGTTAAAGTACCTGATGATAATTCTTGAATAAAGAGAGCCAATAAGTTATGTCAATATAATGGTATCAAATAGAATAAATAATAATTAAAAAAATATAGTCAACAATATTTACACTTATGAGCTCAATGATGATGAGGATATCACTACAAAAAAATTGTCGTATGCTGGCGGGCTAAAAAGTCGTCAGCATATGCTGACGGATGCTGATGGCCTGCCTTTGTTGACGGCTTGCTGACGGGCAAAGGCCGTCAGCGAGAAGCCAGTTAGCTACCCGTCAACAAATTAATTGGGTAACGGGTTTGCTGATGGGTCAGCGCCCGTTAGTATAATTAAAATAAAAATAAAAAAAGATATATGCTAACAAGCCCGTGCCCATCAGCATTTTGGGGATTAAATCAGATCCCCATCTCATAAAATAGAAACTGATGGAGAGAAAGAAAAAAAAACAAGCCCGCCCCATCGCCGCTGAAGGTTCGTCGTCGCCGCCAGCCCATCGCCGCCCGCCGTCGCCGTTCAGCCCAGCCCTAGCCCGAAGCCGCCTCCCAGCCCCAACGCCGCCACCCAGCCCCGACGCCCTCCGCAGCCAGCCGCCGCCGCCCTAAGTCCATCTTTTGTCTCTTTTTTTTAATCTTTTTGAATTATTTTGTGAATTAAGATTTAGAATTTTCGAAAATAATATGAAATAATTATATAATTAGTGTATAATCTAGGTATTAATGTATAATTTATGGGTTTTTTTTATAATTAGGTTTTAGTTTAGTTATTATTGTATAATTTAGGTATTATTGTATAATTAAGTTTTAATTGAGGTATTATTTTATAATTATCATCAATTTAGGGGTTTTTGTATAATTTATATTTAATTTAGATATTATTGTTTAATTATGGTATAATTTTAGTGGTTATTTTACAATTAGGGTTTAGTTTAGGTATTATTGTATAGTTAGAGTTTAATTTAAAATATTTTCTATAATTAGAGTTTAGTTTAGGTATTATCGTATAATTATCATTAATTTAGGGTATTTTGTGTAATTATGGTTTAATTTAGGTTTTATCGTATAATTATCGTTAATTATGGTTTTGATATACATGTTGTGATTGGTTGGGGTTGACGTCGGTGATGACGTGGTGTACGACACCTGCCGGAAGGTTTCGTCCCTCCAATAACGGAGTTTAATTTTTTTTTAAATGTGATGGTGGTTTTAAAAAGTTTTAAAAAGTGCATAGTGGGGGTTTTGAAATACCGTGGTGATCGGTAACTTGTGTTTAATTAATATTTATGTTTTGATATACATGTTGTGATTGGTTGGGGTTGAGTAGTGAGCTTGGACACATCGTTTACTAGATTCTTAAGCCCGACTTTGTACACTTCAGCTAACTTATCAGATTCTAGTTATTTTTTCAGTTTCAACTCATCGATAATTTTATTAGCCTCAGTCAATTCCTCGATCGTTTTAAAAGCATCCGATTTTCTCGTGATTCAAATCCTCGATCTCTAAGCTCTTTATTACAATAATCGTGCCCTATTTTTGGCGCTTGATCAGTTACCCGAGCATCGAATGGATAGTTAATCTCATTATTAATTAGAGATTCATAAACATGAGAATTTAAATTTAATAACAAATCTAGCATTGGACACACGTATGAAAACCCGATCATAACAATTTCATGAATTTCTTCCTAGATTTTTTGGTTTTGAAAAGCTAGGGTGATGTGGAAACATGAGTATATTGGTTTTTTGTTGGACTTGTTATGATTAGTAGTGGTTGTTGTTACTAGTTCTCTAGGTTTCTTTATGTAATTATTTCTTATGATTATACTTCAGCTAACTTGTTAGAGTTCTGATAAGTTAGTTGAAGTGTAATCATAAGATATGATTATATAAAGAAACCTAGAGAGTTAGGATCAACAACTGATGCTAATCATAAAAAGTCCAACAAAAGAACCAATATACCCATGTTTCCATATCACCCCGTCTTTTCAACACAAAAAAAAAATCTAGGGAGAAATTCATGAAATTGTTATGATCAAATTTCCAATCGTGTGTCCAAACTAGATTTGTTATTAAGTTTAATTTTTCATGTTTATGAATCTTTAATTAATAATGAGATTAACTTTTCGTTTGATGCTCGGGTAACTGATCAAGCACTAAAAATAGGGCACAATATGATTGTAACAATGAGCTTAGAGATCGAGGATTTTACTCACGAGAAAATCGGATACTGTTAAGATGATCGAGGAATTGACTGAGGATAATAAGATTATCGATGAGTTAAGATTGAAAAAATAGTTAGAGTCTGATAAGTTAGCTGAAGTGTACAAAGCCAGGGTTGAGAATTTAGTAAATGATGTGCGCAAGCTCACTGCTCACAACAATATCCACCAAACGCAAATAGTTCGGCGGTCTTCCCATGCATGTACAATATATAATTTTTTTATATACATATTGTTTACCGACGGACATGAAAGTCTTCGATAAAATTATATTATTATTTTTTATTTATTTAACTAATTACCGACGGGCTGAAAGTCCATCGGTAAATTCAAAATAAATTAGGAATCCCGACGACAGCTTATAGAGGAGGGTCTCTCACTGCGATTGGTCATGCACGTCAGCTCGTAAGTAAAATTGAAATATGTTAATAAATTTAACTTGCAAGTAATAAATTAGTTCATAATTAAAAAACAATTTAATTATTGTATACATTGCGAGGATTTGGGTAGGGAACGCAATGCATTCGAGCTTTTCTTGACTATGCACCAAAGACCCGATGGATCTTTCACTGATCCTCAATCGCAGCATACTTTTGTAAGTGTTTTTTTTTAAATGTAATTAATATAATATATATCTTTTGTTTGTAATCCTCGTAACGATAAATTATACATCAATCAAAATATTGCAGTAGGAATATTAGAGACGTCTGGAGGAGGCTCATGCTTCAAAACTGAATCCTGTCGCCATTGACGAGAACACGGTTTATCTACAAACCGTCTCCGTGAGGAGTATGCACGTCAGCAACTCGAGCACGAGGTGATTCTCCGTGACCGGGTGATGCAGGAAGTCGTCGCAGCGATGGCGCGATGTCGACGACCGTTTTCTGATGCTCCAGCTGCTGCTGTTGATGATGATGATGATGCGGTTTAGTTGATTTAGGAACGAATAATATTTATATTTGGTATTTTATTTATGTTTTATACATTATACGATAAAATTGTTAATTAATTAGATTTTTAATTTTTTCTAGGAAATGTAAATTAGTTTTCGTATTAAATTATTGATATGCGAAAAAAATAAAAGTAAATTCTCAAATAAAATTAAAATTAAAATTAAATTAAAAAATTTAAAATACTGACAAGTTGGGACCGTCAGCATTATCTGAATTTGCTGACACCAAACACACTCGTCAGCATTTGCTGATAGGTCCCGGTCATGGCTAGGGGCTTTGCTGATGGGCATTACCCGTCAGTAAATGGTGACAGGTTGAATAATGCCGTCAACAAATCATTTGTTGACGCCAAAAATGCTGACGGGTGTGACCCGTCAGCATCCGTTTGCTGACGGATTTCGTCCGTCAGCATTTCCCTATTTTTTGTAGTGGATGATGTTTTTATTGGAATTATTGACACAATTTTTTAGGCAAGATTTAATATGCAATCTTACAAGTTTCTATATGTTGTACTAGAAGTTCATTCATATGAAAATATGTTATTTAAAATACATAGATGAAGATTTATACTATAAGAGCATTTTGTAGGTGTTGGGTAATATTGAAACTTGAAGATTCAGCCCATATAGAACAATATCATGAATGTAATAAAATCTGTGAAATTATTTTGACAAGCTTGAAGTATATTTGTAACATTGTTAATTAAAATGATGATGAGAATGTGTTGCATTCTTTTCCTTTCTTAAGTTTTTTTCCCATTGAGTTTTTCTAGTAAGTTTTTTAACAATATAACATTGTAGGCATATCCAAAGAATGATGCACTCTTTTCTCTTCACTTGAGTTATTTCCCATATGATATTTTCCTTGGAAGGACTGGCGAGGTGTATTCTTTGCATGGTAATGATGCATTTACATTAACCTTTTATATAAAACTCAAGAAGAATAAATAACGCCTGAAGCATATTACATATCAAAGTATTGAAGAGAAATGAGCGGTGAGCATGAGAACTACTACTGATTGAAGTTAGAGGGATAAGTTTTACTCTTCTTTCTTCAATCGGATTTAGAGACTCCAAACTCATATTTTCACTCTTTTCATCCTTAGTTTGACAGATTCTTTCATGTTATTTTCTCCCACACAAGATGTTGATGAGACAATTATTGTATATGTGGTCATTCAAAAGGGAGTGCCATAAGTAAATCATGTATTTGAAATCTACTTACTTTCATTATGTTACAGTTTGAAAAAAAAGTTGGAGTCTAGGAAAAATTAAATTTCCAAGATCTCGGAAAAAAATTATATATTCTTTTTTTTTCAAAGGGATTCTGAAGAAACACTATTCAGAAACCAATCCAATAAGTCGATTGTGATATAACTCGAGTTTTATACCTTGTGATAAAGACATATAACCATCATAATAAGAATGCTCAAAATTATTCTCCTGAAACATGACTCTCTCTACTTTCTCAAGTTCATAACAGTCTTTACTTTCAAGTTTATAAAAGAAACGTTGTTATGCTGCTACCATGTAATTGGGCCACTAAGATTTTAAGTGTGAATGGATATATTTTCACTCCATTTCATTTCGATTGACTAGTGAATAGTGAAAAAAATATTTTAGCGAGGTGAAATATTTTGGGAAGATAGTTATTGGATATAAAATGTGTGTTGATGAGTATGTGATCGAGTATAATAAATTTTAACAAAAAACTCACTTGGGCACACTACATATTAAACAAATACTATATTACCCCCAGCTACTAAGAATTAAAAGAATGATACAGATCTCGGTCCGAGCTCTCAATTGAAGTTTTTATCTCTCTAGGAATATGCTCTCTATTGGGCGAAAAATCTGATTCGGCAGCCTCTATTCTGATTTCGGTTTTAATTTTTTGTTCATTTAATTGTTATTTATCAGTCCAACCATGATTCATAAAATTTCAAACAAATTAAGTTTTGCATTCTTGAGGAAAAGGAATCCACTTGGCCCTTTTCTTATTCTACGAGCGTTAATGGCAAGAAAAAATCGACTGAATCAATTTTGATGCACCAACCAGAATTTATAATAAAAATTAAGGGATTTTCAAAATGATGATAACCCATCAAGACCTGAGAACGGGATTTTAATTGTGACCCCAATTTCTGAAAACCTAATTTCGAGTCTGACACTTGTATAATCAATTTGATCCCCCGATTGAATTGGGGGAAAAGAAAATAAAACAACCCAAAATCTCAAGTGCTACACTTTTTAGTTATTTGGAGAACTCGGGTTGAACTCTATGGAGTCTAAGCTTCACTACCCTCTTGAAGCCATAAATTCCATCCCCCAAAACCATATTTTGATTTGGGCAATGACACAATCAGAAGAATAATTGGAATTGCCCGACAAGTAATTTCGCTACCTTAGGACCGTTATAGGTATGACCCCTTTCTTCTTTATTGAAATCAGAATAGAGGTACCTTGAATGAGCTCCTTCTAGTTAGTGTACCTAAACCTGACCATTTTTCATTAAGGCTTGAAGTAAATCAGTCATAGCTTATTACCAGAGGCGAGGTACCAAGAAGCTGCCAATTGCCAACTTTGGACCTTCAAACGACTATTTTTATTCAGTGATGCTAGCGCAGTCAGAAGAATGGACCTTCAAACGACTACTTCTGATGAAGACAATTCATATGGAACCAGCCACAGGAGTTTGTGAGAGAGGATAATTGTCGTAATTCATCTGATTTGAGAGAAAAGTGATTAAAAAATAAGAAAAATATGTAAAAAATAAATGAGATAGTAAAAAAAATATAATTAAATAGAATTAAAACGTATAAACAATCATTTATTTTGTCATTTCCATTCGTCGGATGAGTGAGGCCTTTTCATTTTATATCCAATCCCCACCTTAATTCACACTAGTTTTGGCTCACTTTATTGTGGGGTGCGAATCTCAAAGGCCCAGAAAGATGTAGGACTCATTAATAAAACTGCAAAAGATGACGGAAGTCATCATCCGAAATCTCTGCTGTTGTCTTGATTTGTTTATTACTTCTCAATTATAAAATAACAACGACTTTATTATCCTGACTTTTGCTGTTGCCACGCCATCGTTGTCTATTCCCTATTGGATAAGTTTCTATATATTCCCTATTTTATTTTATAATCCAATTAGTGGGAGTGGGACACATGGTTTGTTATAGTAATTTCACCATAATACCCTCGTGCGAGAACTGGACTTTGATTATTAAAAATAAATCGAAATGAAGTTGTTCTTCCAGCACCTTAAAAAAAAAAAAAAAAGGTCGTCCTATTGAAACAAATCTAGAATGCGAGTATTTGTTTTTAGATTCTCAATTCTCAATGCCTGTATTGGCATTACAAATATGAACTATAATTCAAGTTTTCAATATTTAATTAATAATATTTTATATTATTTTTTTTATTCCATCATCATTATATTTAAATAATTATATATCATTAAATATAATACAAATAAATTATTCACACTTTTTCATACATGATTTGATATCAAATACAATATAATCTATATTTTCATCTATTTTTTATATGACTTAACATCTTGAGTAAAAAGATCTTTTAAATAATTAATATATGTTACTTAAATATAGTATAAAAATCAAATTGTTCACAACTTTTCAAAAATATAATTTGACATACAACTATAATATAAAATAATATATTTTCATCCACTTTGACATCTAAAGTAAAAGTAAAGGATTCAGAATTCATATAAAAAAACAAAAAAATTCTTACTCCCTCCGTTTTTTACTATCTGTTGCAATTTCAATTTTTTTTGTCCCGTTCTATGTGAAGCATTTCCATTTTCAAGAGATAATTATTGTTATTTTTTTATTTTCTCAATAAGTTTATTACTTTTACTCTTATATTTATTATTTCATACTTTTAATTATTTAAAAGAAAATAATATTATTATTATTTGATACCTATAATTATAAATCTAATTATTTTTCTTAATTTTCGTGAAATGATCTATTTCGAAAGATAGAATAAAACAAAGGAGTACTATTTATAAAATTTTGAATATTCAAAATTCTGATTATCAAAATTTAGAATGGCCACCTGAACCTAATTTAAACCGTTCAGAAAAATTTTTTACTTTAGGCATATGACTACAAGCATCATAAATTTCATTATACCCGCGAATCCATGCGAATAGAAACATATTGTAGCTAAAATTAATATTGTTTTCATTCACTGATCATATTAAGTGTCTTTTAATTAAGATTTTACTGGTGATTACAATTATCAAAACTTTCATATAAACCGATAAAATATTCTTAGTCAAACCAATAAACGGTATTGTTTTGCTTTTAAATTTATACCACTAAAATGCAAAACCTCTAGTCAAAAACACTTGTGTCGCTATAAAACTTAGAAAATGTTTTCCTTATTTTCAAATAAAAACCAAGAAAACGAATTCATACGAGGACATTCCATAATTTCCACCAAGGAAG
>BMAC01000113.1:606841-647937 GCA_014905375.1 Phtheirospermum japonicum
AAAGATAAAATAAATAATAAAATAAGTTTTTACTCCTAGGAAAATAAATATATATTCTAAAACACTTATCTAATCCCAATATAATACATTGATACACATATTATATATATATATATATACACACACACACACGAAGGATTTGTGTTTTGCGCATATAAAAAGAAATATACAAATAATAATAATAATAAAACTACATATAATACAATTTAGATGTACTACATTTTTTCAATAGAATTATCAGTACCTTATAGATTTTAAATTTTTATATTACATATTCACACGTGACACACGGGTGTTGTATGTTTTATATTTTTTCAAACTCAAATTTTTACGGGTTTTTCTGTCAAGTTTAAGGTATTTTGATATACTTTACAACTAATTTTGTGACTATGGTAAAAGAAATTTGAGATTTCTTTATTGTAAAAACAAGTCGTACCATAATTAGAACAAACAATGTTCTGATTGTGTTTAAGGATTATTTATTATAAAAAATAATCTTCCAGTAAATAAAAAAAATAATGTTATGATTTGTATATATCATTTTCAATATTATTCTTTTAGTATTAAATAAAACAAAGGAAAACAAAAAAGATAAAATAAATAATTAAATAAATTATTCCTAGGAAATAAATATATATTCAAAATCTGTTTATCTAATCCCAATATAATGCATTGATACACACATCACCCCTATATATTAATTCAAAATCCTCCTAACCTGTGAGTCTGCTTCGTATGCTTTGTTTGACAAATAAAAATTTCTGGTACTTCGTATGCCTAATATTTACTTAATTTAATATTTTTCTTTTTATTGTATCCTACCTAATTTAATTCTTTTATTATATTTCTTCTTATTCAATACTTTTCTTTGATTCTCATATTATTCATATATAATTAGTAGATAAGATCTAAATTATTATTTTTTTAATTAAAAGACAAACTACATGTAAAATAATTATAATTACAAAAAAAATTTATTATAAAAATAATTAAATAATTTTTATTGATAATAGAATTTAAAATAATTTTATTTTTGGAGTTTCAAATATTCTATTTATGTAAAATAGGATTTATTTACAATAATCTAAATACGTAAATAAATATTAGTAATGTAACATAAAATATTAAATTATATACTAATAATTAATAAACATTGATTAGAGAGAAGTACAATGCGACACGGGTTGAGATATGGCATCTTTTGAATATCTCAAAGTATGTAATTAATAATTATTAATGAATTTAATCTAAACATTAATATATAAAATAATTTAATCATAATAATTAATGAAGAATTATTAATGAATTTAATTTAAACATCAAATACAAAATTATTTAATATTTATAATAATTAATAAATAGATTAGACATGTACGAGGCATGAGTTGAGAATACATTATTTTAATTTTAATTTTAGATTTAAATTCAGTAATTATCACAAATATCTTTTATATTTATCTTTTATCTATGTGTCTTCTTCGCTTGGATAATAAAAAGTTTTGGTGCTTTTCTTGCTTATGTGTCATCCGAGCCTAATATATACCTAATTTAATATCTTCTTTTATTGTATCTTACCTAATTAATATTTTTATTTTATTATATTCATCCTAACTTAATAGTTCACTTTTATAATATTTTATCTAATTCAATATTTTTCTTTATACTCCTAATATAAAATATAAATAAGTCATATATAATTAGTAGAAAAAATATAAATTAATTATTTTGATTAAAAGAAAAATTACATATGAAATAATTTTAATTACAACAAAAACTTATTTATGAGAATAATTATATACATTGTATTTATAATAAAAGTTGAAATAATTTATTTTTGAAATTTTAAATATTCTCTATAGGTAAATTATGATATATTTGCAATAACTGGAGTATGTAACTAAATTTTAGCAATGAATTCAATCAATATAATTAATTAATTAATATTTATTAGACAATGCACAATGCGAGAATGCTTGAGAGTATTTCAAAGTATGTAACTATAATTATTAACAAAATTAATCTAAACAAAAAATATAAACTGAGTTAATAATAACTAATTAATATATTTTAGAGACGGGTTGAAAATGTGACATCTTTTGAATATTTGTAAGTATGCAAATATAATTATTAACGAATTTAATTTAAATATTAGAATATATTATGAATTAATAATTATAATAATAAATAAATTGAACAAGGCACGGGTTGAGAACACATCCTTTCAATTTTTTTATTTTAAATTAAAACTTTTTAATTTTCACAAATATTTTTTATATTTAATTTTTCTTATAAATTCCGTGTAATACACGAGTGTTAAACTAGTAATAAATATACAAAATTTATAATTAGAAATTGTAATATTAAATAGTATTATTCTCTATCTTGTTATAAATTCCATGATTTTTTTATTGAATTATCTTTGATAAACAAATGAACAATGTTTAATTTCAAGGAGTTTTTAAGTTATTTTTTCTTGATGAAATCACTCTTATTTACGTATTTACTTTACTAAAATAATTTTAATATGTATATAAAATATTTAGTTATTATACAAATTATTTATGTAACACCATGTACTTTATATGAGATTAATAAAGTGCATCAAATTTCAAAACATCTCAGACTTGAATTTATATTTTAAATACAAATATATCTGAATTGACTTCTATAGAGAATTATACAGATCAAGATAATGCAACAAATAGTTTTCAATCATCTGTAGTGGCTAAAGTTTCATATCATTTTCAGAGATTTCCAACAAGATTCCCCTTTACTGTGGAAAAGGCCATTTATTATTTTAATATTCTAACTATATGTTATTATTTCACTGTAAGTTTTGTTCAATCACTAGTGCAGAAACTGCATATCCAGAAGGGTAATTCTGCCTATCCAGAACGCCTTTCTGTACCTTCTGTAGTGACATAGTTCTGAATTGGCAGACTTTCCAGAACGCCTTTTTCTACCCTTCTGGATTGGCAGACTTTCTAGAAGGGTAAAAAAAAACTGTTCTAGAAAATAATTTTTCTGTTTCTAGAATGGTACCATCTTATACTTATGCGCCACTTTCCAGATCGGTTTTTACAATTACCGTTCTGGAAAGTTGTACATTCCAGAACAGTATTTGTAAAAACTGTTCTGGAAAGTTGTTCATTCCAGATCGGATTTTTACAAATACCGTTCTGAAATGTACAACTTTCCAGAACGGTAATTATAAAAACCGTTCTGATAAGTAGTACTTTCTAGATCGGTGTTTTTACAAATAACGTTTTGGAAAGTTGTACATTCCAGAACGGTATATGAAAAAACCGTTCTGGTAAGAACTACATTCCAGAACGGTATTTTTATAAATACCATCTAGAATGTACAACTTTCCAGAACGGTTTTTACAAATACCATTCTGGAATGCCAACTTTCCACAACGGTATTTGTAAAAAATCGATCTGGTAAGTCCTACTTCCAGAGCGGTATTTATAAATACCGTTCTGGAAAGTTGTACATTCCAGATCGGTTTTTTAAAATACCGTTCTAGAAAGTTGTACATTCCAGATCGGTTTTTTAAAAAACCGTTCTGGAAAGTTATACATTCCAGATCGGAAAAAAATAAAAAAAATTGAAATTCAATTATTCAAATACAAATACACCAAATTGGCCATAATTTCTCATTCATTATTATCGGTCAAATAAATTCARAAARATAGAGTGTGCATCATAGTACTTGCAATCTAGAATCAACAAAGTAACAAATATATATATCTGCTAAAACCGAGTACAATCTCGAGTTATGTACATTCAATACATTTTATCAACATTACACTCCCCTAAGAAACCTTCACGCTTCTCCAAAGATATGATCTGCAGCCTCGTTAACATCCACAGGTTTCCCCAATTCATTTCCAGGACCAACGACATCAGCCTAAAATGCATTTTAACAACTCACTCAAGAACAAAGAACGATATTTCATTCCAAATCTAGTAGGTCATTGTAATAAGATCCATATCTTAGAAACATGAGAAAAAACCTGATGGGTCTAGTTAACAATTTGACGAAAACAAAGTTAAAAAAATGCTTACCATTTCTAGTTCAAAGTCCAACTTACGAGAAGGTCCGAAATAAGGCGGGGAAGTGGCAGTTGGGTGACCTTGTCCTCTGGAATAAACAACAAAGTTTCATAAGTCTTGAACATAGTTAAAAAAAATTCTGGAAAGTACTACTTTCCAGGTATCTGTGAGTGCCAATGAAGTTCTTTCAAGTCCTTTTGACCCTGCACAATTATAACCCAAACAAAAAAGAAACATTTAAGGGTTAGTTACCAAACTACCCTTGCGATTTATCCGTAATTACAACAACAAAAAAATATTTATTTTTAAAATTACAAATACCGTCTTGATATTTGTCTCTTTTACAAATAATTAGGATAAATAAATCTCAGGGTTAGTTTTATCAATTATTTCTGAACATTAATGCAGCACAAATTTACCTGATGAACATATAAAAGCTGCGGAGGCAAATCAGAGGGGGCATTGACTTGTTCTTTCGTCTTAGCTTTGAACTCGACCTCTTCTTCTTCGTCCCTCTCCAGTGAAAGGTCCCATGCTCTGAGAAAACACATTAACCAAGTCGATGAAACACAAGTCAAGACAATTTGAGCTAGCTACTTAAAATGGTGCGATAATATGTTAGAGGTTTCTTACGTAAGTTGATTGCCTGATGATGTCACTGCCAAGGTGGACGCTTCGTGCGGGATCCACTCGATGGATGTGATAGGATGCTTATGGTAATCAAAATGGGCAACTACAGCATCTCCTTCCTGCGCGAGAATAACACGCAGTTTTTTTTTTTTTGCATGAATACAATAAGTATCCTCGAGGTTTGGCATAATTAGAACTTAAGTAACTTTCAAAACAACAAAATTTAACCCCGGGGTTTGATGAAAGTGTTAAAATTAAGGGGCCACCTGTAATTTTATTATAAATGTGAAAAGGGGTTTCCAAAAAATAATGCCAAGGGGGTAAATATAAGACGAAATAAAATTACAGGGGTACTTTTTGTAATTTTAAAAAACAGATGAGGTTTTTGTAATTAGATCAAACTTCAAGGCATTTAGTAATTAACCTCTTTTTCCCCAAAAAAAAAAAAGAAAAAATAAAAGGACTTCCATATCCATCTAATATGACCACAAAAACAAACTTAGATATATGTTTCTTTCCTATTCGCAGTGCTAAAAGGCAGTATTTTCTTTTTCTAGGAAGAAGAAACAAAACAAAAATTTTAAAAAAAAATTATTAAGATGTTGGTCCACTCAATACCTTGAGCAATCTGAGATCTCGGATGGAAAATGTCCCATCATCACTACCAGATGGGAGCATACAGCTCGCCAAGCTAGTCCAAAAAAAAATATGCATCATAAATGAAGTTAATCATAAAGTCAAAGCAAGACTTACAGAGTAGCTTAATAAAAGAATGTTATAATTTATATACACCTGTTCCAAGTAATAACATTAACATCAGCTTTATGGGCCTTGATCGAAACTGCAGGAGACTTTCCCACACGAATATCCCAAATCGCGATATTCCCATCAACGGAGCACGATGCAAATACAAACGGTTCTGTAGGGCTCCACTGCAAAACAGACAATAACAAAATGTAAATTATAGAAGAAACAATTTTTTTAAAAAAAATTTAGTGTGGGTCCCAGATATATCCAGAAAGCAGCAAAAATGCTCGCGGTATGGCCGATAAACGGATAAGGATCGATATTCCACGACGAATCAGATGCGGGTTCCCAAAGATGAATACAATTCTTGCAATCCCCTTCAATATGAGTAYTTCGAGAAGTGCTTTCAGTAATGKAACATGACACACCTCAACCAGCTTATATACACTGAGGGATAATTACAAAAAGTATACTTTAGGTTTGACACAAGTAGCCAAAAAATTACAAAAATATTCCTGAGATTTTATGTTGTCCTACATTTACCCCCTTCATAAGCAAAAAACATTCCAAAACCCCGTTCAAATTTGTAAAATATTATAATTTTAACACCGATTCAAACATCAGGGATATTTTTGTAACTTTCAAAGATAGCTAATGACCCCTACTATCGAAAAGCTTTATGCCATACCTGACACGAGTCTTCCAGCAACGAGAGGACTCCAGTCTATGGCATAGCCTTCATCCTTGTGCCCGACAAATTTGACTATCAGAGCTTGGTTGAACACAGTTGATCCTCCATGGCCAGCTTCGGCTTCTGATTCTTCCAAAGCCTTCAAATGATAGCTGAGGTCCCATACCTTCAAAGCATCGATCACGTTAGGGGAAAAAAAGAGTACATTGGGAATTTACAATATACCTTGTTGGGTATAAATTCAGTTAAAATATTAGTTTTACGTAAATCCATTAGTAAAAAGATTTGTACCAGAACAAGGCCTGTCTTTGACCAAGAAGCACAAATATGAGGATTTTGTCGCATAGCACGTATGCGGTTTACACCTCCTTCATGAGAGACTTTGCGTAACTGTAGATCCATCAAAAGAAGATGCAGCTCGAATCAGAAAGATTGCATGATATTTGTACTAAAAAAGCAACGATCACACTCCTGTCAAACCGCCTAACTGTAAAACAGGTCCCCTAAAACTAAATCTTGAAAAAAAAACTAAACTAACTAAAACCTGTAGAAAAAACCATTAAAAAAAAAAAGGCAAAAACCCCTAAAAAAACTAAAAACTGGAAACCCTAAAAAAATATAATAAAAAACTTAAATAGGAAACCTAAAAAACTAATAAGAAAAGCTGAAAAACTAAAACTTGGGCCGTGCCTAATGGAATGTACTCCATTAGGCGGTTTGACACAAATTTTTGTCAAACTCAATAACTAGACAAGCATACCTGTAAAACTGGGGAAGATCCAGCACCGTCCTCTTCATCGTCCTCGACACTATCACTACTATCACTATACATGTCAGTACCATCTTCATTTTTGTTCTTTGGCACTAAATCACGTCTCTTCCCAGAAATATTTGATATCTTAAATATTCCAATTGAGTTCCAGGAAGATTTCTCTGCATACAACAATGAGAATATAATCATTGATTAATATACCAATTTCACCCAAAAAAAAAAAATAAAAAAAATCTAATTTTAACCTGGCTTGGAGCCTTGGAAGCATCTTAAAATTTTGTTTAATTCAGTGATTATCAAAACTCATTTAGGAAATACTGAGAAAGTTTTATACCTTCACACCATATACAATAATAGCTATTTCACTGATTCAAAGCTTACCTGTGTTCCAGCAACACAATATGCAGTATGTGGAAACTCAGTACCCACCAACCCCAACGAGTCACGCAATATATCAAAACTGCCAAATTTTTTTTTATCGGGTCCACATTTTCATATGCATCTTTATGACTACAAAAAGGAAATTATTAATATTGAGCGCACATTTTGTACATAAAACATAACATGTTAGACATATACAGGTGCAAATACATGAAACCGGAATAATCGGCATAAACTAGATTGAATCATGTATAAAGATGAAATACAAATAACCATCAATAAATTATGACTTCCCACAAAAACAAAGCAATATGACCCAATTAAAAAAAAGATCAAATTAGAAAATGACCTCAAACAAGGCCAACCGATGTGAAAAGCATGAAAGGAATTGTAACCGCTGAAGATATGTCAGTAGGATCTGATATGTATACTTTCCCCAAATAAACATCTCCCACCCATCACTATCCTCAATCAAGGTCCACGCCCACTTATCTATATAACTTTGCTTATCATCCTCACCAAACAATAAGAAGTATACAATCAACAACTTTGCCACCTTTAATGCATAGGCTGGTGACTCACAAAATACTCCGTCTGTAAAATCAAACCGTAAAGCGTCCATCGTCAACATCTGACCCCGATAATACCGTAAAAATAAACCACTCGCAGGTGGATGATGCTCTGCAGAAGGGTCAAATGCCGTCGGCCCAAAACATAGCCCAGTCACCAAAGCATACTTGTACTTGGAGAACTGAATAAAATGGCCTCCAACACGATACCATAACTCATCCGGGCCCGCGTCTGCCTTTATGACCTCATGGGTGAAAAGGCAATGTAAGGCGGTGCTGCAGCAGGATCCTTGRGTATCAAAGTGCATCAAAAACCCAAAACAGGAGTTTGTGAACTCCTCATAAACCCCATCACCAGTAAGTTTCAACTCCTCCGCTATCTGTTTGACTATGACCCTCTTACTAAATAATTTAATGTTCACCTTTGTCGTCTGAGGAGCCTCCCTCTTCCAAATCCACTGAACCTGCAAAACACCTCAACATGTTTTCGCAGTTGTGCCCATAAGAGCAGCAAAACACCTCAACATTTCTACAACAATAATTATACATCTGTTCCAAATACAATCCCTATTTCTACCACATCAATGTGTATATATATATTTCTACATCCAACAAAATGAAAAAGAAACAAATCACATTAATAATGATAATAATAATAATAATAATAATAATTAGAAAATAAGTCAAATCGACTTTCTCTTCACACGTAAAATACAGGAAAGCAAAAAAAAAATGATAAACTTAAACACAACTTCTGGGATCTATTTAAAAATCCAAGATAATAACAAAAGACGATGTAATTTTTCTCTGAGATTTCCTCATCAACAAGATAACTACTACAGAAAAAAATAATCAGATTTACCTTTTCAAGCTCATCTTGAATTTCTTGAAGCCTTTCGATGGATAGAACTAGCTCCCCGTCGATGTGCTCGGTCCCGTTTTTCTCTTCCTCCGGCTCTCCCACTTTTTGCTTCTTCCCTTTGCCTGCCTCCATTTCTCTTAAAATTTCAATTAACTTTTCACAGGGGAAAAGAGAGAGTTTTAGAGCTTCGATTGGTTTTCGAGTTTTTAGGGCTTCGAAGGCTAGAGCGGTCGAGGAGCTCTAGCCAAGGGCGGTGTTGGGAGAGGCCGTGGCGGATGGTGGAGGTGAGATAATTCTACAAGCATTCTGAAGATCTTGAGATTCAATAAATATATTATCTACACACAGCCATCTCCTTGTAGATAAAGAGTACCTTAAATTTAAACAGCCATAAAAAAAGGAAAAAGAAACAAAGACCTCATTTTAAGTAATTTGTACATTGGCTCAATTAAAGACTTATATTTGAGGTTGCTCCTTCAAAGGAGCATTGCAAAATAAATAACCACGGTTTTCGGACAAAGAATAATAGTTATCCAATATTCCTGCTCAAACAACAGAATTGAACTCACCATATTGACAGAGCATCCACAACAACTTCTGCGTTCTTCAAGTATCCAGCAAATAGGATTAGAGCCGTAAAATAACATATCTCGAAGCTGATACCATGTATAGAAAATGACTTAAATAATAGTATAACTTATTTCAGCATCAGATCAAATAAAAATTAAATTAAAACAACTGACTGGCCATAGCATCGGAAATCCAGGCCATGGCCATCATCCTACTCTGAGCTTGCAAGAACTTGGCAATTTGATAGTTGGTCGCGTAAGCGTACAGCTGAGGGATCATCCACATCGCGAACCTCCAAGAGAGTTGAGAAATATCGGCCGACTGCCCGAGCAGCAGCAACACTGGCTCCGCGAATATGTACATAAACATTAATAAAAATGTAGATGTTGAGAGAAGAATAACCCAAGATCTCTACATGTACACACCCAGCATTTCCATCTGCCCAGCACCGTACACCTTCCCGCACAGGGTTTTGAGTGCGCTGCCCATTCCCATCTGTGTTCAATTATAACAAATTCACGAATCAAATACAAGCCAATAAAGAAATGCTGCACGCAATTCAGCCTAACTACGACACCATACCATGATGCCGAGGGATAAACCGCCAATGATTGAGTTCTGGATGGAGAGGGAGGCGAGGTCCAGAGTTCCCACATGGCCGGAAAAGGTTTGGGTGATGGCGCTGAGCGAGTACTGGAAAATGCAGGTCAAGATGGCGGGCCCCACTAAGTACCAGAGCTTGCTCGACTCGTTCTTGAAGGCTGAAACGAAGCCTGCGATACCGGTGGAGATACTTTTGTGTAACAAGAATGCAAGACCTGCATATAATACATAAGAACACATTAAATAGGATCGGATGTCAACACGCAGAACGAAACCCCTATACACATCTAGAACATCCCATTTAAAGGAGCATAACAGGTACTAAATAACATCAAATATCACAAAATGATTATTTATTTCCCAGATAACCCAAAATCACATTGTGCCCCCATTATTTACCCTATTTTCAAATGARAAAAATGAAAAAAAAAACCCTGCTCTTAACATAGCACTGGTCATAAGAACACCCCCACCTTGATACATAAACTTCGAAATTTAAATACCAGAAACCTTTTTCTCAATTTTAAAACGGATTATACATCTAGTAGACAATATTCATTTTGTCTTTCAAGTTTCCAATTAATATAAATCTGCAATAGAATAACCTACTTAGTGACACGGGAGCAATTCAATCAGGCAAATCAATATCCACAAAATCAGAGCAGTAAATTATCAAATAAGTCAAACAAGATCAAACCTCTCGTGGTGTTAAATCACTTCTCGGATCACCAGGAAGCTCACGAATAAATGAATGGTCCCATTTCAATTCCTCCAGCTTTAACTTAACCCTAATTCGACAAATATTATCAACATTCATACCAGTATTAACGCCATCACGACCATAATAATAATTATTATTGCCGTTGTTATGCTCCAGCTTTTGATTCTTCAGATCTTCGGAAATAGAGTCGATGGAGGCCGCAGCGGGAGAAGAAGCTCTGTCCATCGAAACAACGCTGGAGAAGCGACGCTTCGGTGAATTGAAGCGGTTGAAGGGGTAAAATTAGAATTTTGGTATGATAGATGGGCAGAAGGAGAGTGGTGGTGAAGGCGGTGAGAGAGGAGGAGGAGTGAGAAAGTGATACAAAACTTTGGCCTGTCGCAATTTTTATCTGATTTTTCACAAGTTGTAAAAATATTTCATTTACCGCTTCGTTTAGCCGCTTCATTTACCCGCGCTGAGATTGTGAAAATATTAGAATTTTTTTTTAGAATGCCATTCAAGAACGGTTTTTTAATACCGTTCTGGATTGACGAACATTCCAGAACGGTATTTAAAATACTGTTCTGTATCGTAAACTTTCGAGAAGAGTATTTTTTTACCGTTCTGTATCGGCTAATACATTCAGAAGGGTTTTAAATATACCGTTCTGGAAAGTAAAAATATGGGCGGCAAAAAATTTTTATTTCCGCGGCATGAAATTGACTAAGACATTTGAGAACGGTTTTATAAATACCGTTCTTGATTGGCTTACAATTCAGAACGGTATTTTAAATAACGTTCTGGAAAACACACTTTCCAGAACGGTATTAAAATACTGTTCTGGATTGTACACTTTCCAGAACGTTATTTAAATACCGTTCTGGATTGACTCATAATCCAGAACGGTTTTTCAATAACCGTTCTGGAAAATCGTCTATCCAAAACGGTAATTTCAAAAACCGTTCTGCAAAGTCTAATCCAGAACAGTATTTTAAATACCCTTCTAGATGCACCAGGATGTTCTGTTCTAGAATGTTGTTTCCGCACTAGTGAATTATAACTAATTTTAAATAGTTTCTGAAAAGATACACTCACTCCTAATTTCTCTTTCGGGTCAGTACTACTATTGTTATACTATATGTTTTTGTTAGGATTATTATTATCACCATTATTATTATTGTTGTTTTTGTTGTTGTGGTTGTTGTTGTCACGAATTACTTATCAATTGACAAGTATAAATCTATAGTCTTGACATTATTCACAAACCGTCTAAAAGCCATGCATAATTATCTATTTCTGCAAATGTTTTCAGAAGATGTAGTTACTCCGCTGCATTAATTCGTACGGAAAGTAGCTCAGCTATTATGCAAAACCTGGATCAAAATCAGGGAAACATCAAACGAAAAAGGGGACCTCCTAAAAATCAAACTATTACTAACAACGTTATTATTCTTTAGAGCATTAATATTGAGTTCAATTTTTATTTAAATTATATTGTTGTTTTCTATATAATAATAAGCATATTTACTAAATTAAATATTATTTGGTGGATTATCTGTATTTGATTATAGAGGGCAAAGTTTCTCAATTTTTCATAAATTAACTAGACAAATACACACAACTCATTATAGAAATTAGAACTTTTATATACCACCAAAAGCACTAATTAGCAGTAATAATATTTTATGAAAAGAATAAAATTGTAGTTCATAAGTTTCAACATGAATACAAATAGGGGTGAGCATTCGGTCGGTTCGACCGAAAATCGAGCCGAACCGAAATCTGGTCTAAAACCGAAAAAATCAAACCGAAATAACCGAAAACCGAAATATTTACGAAATTACAAACTGAACTAAACCAAAAATATGTTTAAAACTGAATTAACCGAATCGAGCCGAATTGACAAAAAATAATAATAAGTAATATAAAAATTATATATTTTTTAATTTTTTAATTATATTTCGGTTAAAATCGAACCGAACCGATTTTTTTTTGTACAACCGAACCAAATTAACCGATTTTTTGGAATTCTCAAACCGAACTGAATTCACACGGTCGGTTATTCGGTTTTTTGCTCACCCCTAAATACAAATAATTCTTCAGACAGAAATGGACAATAGTGCATTCGTTGTAGTGGATTTTTTCTTTTACATGACAATATTATTTGTAATAATTGATAAACAGAATATATAAAACTATTATCCATTGGCTTTGATATATTAAACAAATTTTGAATAGTCAAACATATATATTTTTATTTATTTAATGTACTCATGCTTCAAAAATAAATTTACCAATATCTTTTAAGATAAACCTTAACTTCTGAAATAATAGTGTAATACAATAAAACTATATATTGATAGATGATTAATAATTCTGATTATGCAATATTTAGTTAACATATCTTTTGCGTTACAAGTTACTTATACAATAATAGATAATAATATTTCTACTTACCAATATTTTGAATATTGTAACAGAAAATACTCACAAACAAAAAGTGGAAGACCATCTTTGAAGTCTGTTTTTGAAAAGGGTAAACTTCAAAAGATTCATATTTTGATAAAATATTATATTTTGAATCGATGATTAATTGATTTAATTAATATTTTTTTATTTGTAAATATACATTTGTGATATTTAAAAGGATCGACGTCATCAACTGCAATTAGCAGTGGAAGAATAACTGAAGCAGTTCAGAAGGAAGCGACTACAACACTTAGTAAGCCTTCACGTAAATGGTACCCCAAGAAACCTAAGATTCCTGATGATGGTAATTCCTTCATATTTTTTTTATTTCCAACAATACACTAAGATACTTTATTTAATTCAAATATAAATTTTAGTTACACACACACATATAATTATATAGTTCATTAATTTTAATGACACCTTCATTTGTCTAAATTTATTATCGAACAGTTTATTGCGATATTGGTGATCCTACTTTCATGTGTGGACATTGTTCATCATATATTTGGTATGGAGAGAGACTGGAGCCAAGTGTTGAAACTACGAAACCGGAGTACTCTACCTGTTGTGAAAAGGAGAAGATCGTGTTACCTCCTTTGAAGAAACCACCACAAGTTTTGTATGATCTAATATTCGGCTTTAGTGATAAAGTAGATATTTTTTAGAAAATATTTGATCATACAACAACATGTTTTCTTTTACTTCAATGGGTGCAAAAATTGATTCCAGTATGGACACGAGAAATTCGCCACCGATATTCCATATGCACGGTCAAAATTATCATCTAATAGGGAGTTTGCTCCAAAAGAAGGTTCTACACCGAAGTTTGCACAACTTTATAATTACGATACTGCAAACGAAGTTCAAAATCGAATTAACTCGTTTAGGTATGATTTTTAATCTCAAAATTTATCATTGTTTATTAAAATTAATATATTATTTATTTACAGTATTCATGTTTTGTAATTTACATTTATGCAGAAAAGACAATGAAAATAATTCTCTACATACAGAAATTGTTGTTGAGCTCAAATCCATGTTAGATAGGTCAAATAATTTGGTTAAGTCATTTAGAAATTTCAAGGACAAGTTTCCCGAAGATGGTGTTGTTGAGATGAAATTACGCCTTATTGGGAGAAGAGGCACTGATGCAACGCACAATCTACTCGAAGCAGATGAACTTGCCATCTTAGTTGTTGGTGATTTTGAAAAACATATGGGTGATAGGGATATTGCTTTAGAAAATAATTTCGAGAAATTGAAACGTATCAATGAGTTACATCCGTCTTACCTTGCTCTGCAGTATCCATTGTTATTTCCTTATGGTGAAGATAATTATAGGCAAGATATACCTTTTTTCTGATCATCGAAAACTGATAGGAAATGGAAGAAATTATGTGAGCCAGTGGGAGCTCTTCTCGCACTGATTGCATGAAAGGTTAACTGAGTCACCAACTAGCCTCTCTTGCAAAAGGCTTACACAACAGTTCATAGTTGATGGATATACCATGATTGAATCTGCAAGATTATGGTATGTTAGAACACATCAAAAAGAGTTTCGTAGTGAGATGTATAATGGGATTGCTGATGCAGTAGTACGCGGTGAAACAAATGGTTGCAGCGTGGATAACATAATTGTTTTGACAGCAACATTTACCGATGGTGTACGATATATGATTTAGAATTACCAAGATGCTATGGGAATTTATCGTTGGTCTGGATATCCAGATTTGTTCATAACATTCACGTGCAATCTAAAATGTCCAGAGATTGTACGGTTTGTCGAGGGTAGGAATCTTAATCCAGAAGATCGTCCTGATGTAGTTTCAAGAATATTCAAGATGAAGTTAGAAGGATTAATTAGAGATTTACGTGACAACCAAATATTTGGAAATATAATTTCCGGTGAGCATATGAATATATATATATATATATATATATATATATATATATATTATATAATTTTAAAACTATTTATTTCAAAATAACCTCTATACATCATCAATTTATTGTTTATTAGTGTGTTTCTCATTTTTTAACTTCATCTTATGTAGTTATTTACATTGTGGAGTTTCAGAAGTAAGGCCTTCCTCATACCCACATTCTTCTACTTCTATCAAAAAATGATAAATACCTTAATGCAAGCAGTATTGATCGAATCATTTCAGTTGAGATTCTGGATGAAGAGGAAGATCCAAGGTATTATGCAGCAGTTTCTCCTTGCATGGTTGATGAGAAATGCTCAAAACATTATCCAATGAGGTTCGTTGACTATACTACTGTTGATTATGATGGCTACCCAGTATACAGACGTAGAAATACTGGTCGTGCGGTAACAAAAAATGTTGTTCCTCTAGATAATAAGTGGGTTGTGCCACACAATCACTATTTGTTGTTAAAGTATGGAGCACACATGAACGTTGAATGGTGTAATCAGTCTAGATAAATCAAATATTTGTTCAAATATGTGAACCAGGGAAATGATAGGGTCACAATAACATTTTACCAGAGTGGTAATAATGATGGTTGAAAGCCAGACATTGATGAGATCGACATGTATTACGATTGTCCTTACATTTCCCCATGTGAAGCGGCTTGGAGAATCTTTGGGTACGAAATTTAGTATAAAAACACTTCCGTCCTATGCTTGAGTTTTCATCTTCCAGGGGAGCAAAGAGTACTGTATAATAATAATGACTCATTGGACGATGTGATGAAACATCAGTCAACATTTCATATAATGTTTTTGGGTTGGTTTGAGGCTAACAAGAAATATCCTGAAGCTCGAAATTTTTTGTATAGTGAGTTTCCTCATCATTTTGTTTGGAACTCAAAAAAAAAAAAAAGAGTGGACCCCTAGGAAACAAAGATTGCAAATTGCTCGCTTATATTATGTTCCCCCAGGTTCCGGTGATAACTATTATGCTAGGTGCCTCCTCAATGTTGTTCAAGGAGCACAATGTCACGATGACCTAAAAAAAGTGAATGGAAAGCAACACGATACATATCGTGATGCGTGTGATGATGATAGAGAATATATCAATGGCATCGAAGAAGCAAGTTATTGGGGATCTATACATTCTGTTAGGTCCTTATTCATGACATTGCTTGCGTCCAAATCTGTATCTCGACCGGAAAAAGTATGGGAAAAATGTTCGAAATATTTATCAGATGACATTTTATACAAACAACAAAAGTTAAGAAATAACAAAGGTATTAATTAACAAACTTCAATTATATCCATGGTTTTTTGATAGTGTTCTTTTATGTATTATTTTTTTCATATAAATTAGTGAAAGTACAATTATTAAAAAAAAAATTGTACAGATTTGCAAATGAGCGATGTTGAAATTCAAAACCTTGCTTTACTGGAAGTGGACAAGTTGTTGCACAGTATAGGAAAGAGCTTAAAGGACTTTCCTCCAATGCCAATTTCAACTGAGGTTGACTCTAATATTTATTTCAATAGATTTATTGCTGAGAAATTGGACTATGACCGTGGTGATGCCCTCATCGAAGAACACGTGAATTTATTTCAAAATCCAAATAGAGATAAAAAAAATATGTGTATGACGAGGTCATGCAATCTGTTTCTTCAGCAAGGGGGGGCTTATTCTTTGTTTATGGATATGAAGGAACTGGAAAAACTTTTGGTTGGAGGACTCTTTCTGCAGCAGTAAGATCTAATGGTGGGATTGTATTAAATATGGCATCTAGTGGCATAGCTTCTCTTTTCTTTCAAAAGGAAGAACCGGTCATTCTAGGTTTAAAGTTCCATTCAATCTCCATGAAGAATCATCTTGTGAGATTTTCCAGGGGACCCCACTTGAGGAATTAATGGTGCGTGCACAAGTGATAATTTGGGATGAAGCTCCGATGATGCACATACATTGTTTTGAAGCTTTAGACAAAACATTGAAATATATTATGGGATTCAAGAATCCAAATGCTAGAGATATTCCATTCGGAGGTAAAACTGTTATACTTGGTGGAGATTTTCGCCAAATTCTTCCGGTGATTCCTAAAGGTACTAGGCCAGACATAGTACATACAACCATCAATTCTTCCCACTTATGGAGACACTGTAAGGTTATGAGATTGACAAAGAATATTAGGCTTCAAAATCTCAGCTCAGAGCCCGATTCCATTGAATTGAAAGAGTCTTCTCAATGGATAAATATCATTGGAGATGGAACAGTTGGAGGATCAAATGATGTCATCATTGAAATCGACATCCCAGAGGATTAATTGTTGTTAGATGATGGTGACCCTATTGCATCAATTGTGGCCAGCACTTATCCGCAATTTGGAATGAATGTTGAATGTTCTGTTTATTTAGAGGGACGAGCTATTCTTACACCACTTGATGCGGTCAACCTAATCAATGAATATATGACTTTATTGAATGAAGGGGAGTGTAAGATATATTTGATATTGCGTGTAAATTTGATGCAAATGTTGACATTTTGCAAGATGTCCACTCACCCGATTCTAAACACAATCAAGTGTCCCGGATTGCCGAATCATGAGCTACGATTAAAAGTTGGTACTCCAATCATATTGTTGAGAAATATTGATCATTCACTTGGTTTGTGAAATGGAACGAGATTGATAGTTACGAAACTGGGTGATCATGTTTTGGAAGCAACAATTCTCCAAGGAAGTAACGCGGGTGAATTCGTACTCATCCCACGAATGACTGTAACACCATCAGATCCTAGGTTGCCGTTTAAGTTTCAACAAAGGTAATTTCCGGTTATTCTGTCGTATGCAATGACAATTAATAAATTCAAGGCCAATCCCTATCCCACGTTGGACTTTTCTTGAAAAAACCTGTTTTCAGTCATGGTCAACTTTATGTTTCAATATCAAGGGTGAACAAGCGAAAAGGTTTAAAAATATTGATTTGAGATAGATGTAGAAAACAAAACTATGAATGTTGTATACAAGGAAGTATTTCATAACTTGTAAATTATAAGTTTTTGATTAATACTAGTTTTGCTAAGCATGTTTTATATAATATTTAATTCTTCAATTTCTTACATTTATTATTTTAATCTTTATCTTATTCTACTTTTATTTAAATTAGTATAACCACTTATATATTATATTATCAATATTAATATAATATTAAGTATTTGATAATTAAACCTTAAAATTATCCCCCATGCATCACACGGGTGTAATACTAGTTATTCTATAAAAGCAAGTTATGATTCAAATAATTTGTCGAAAAGATGTGTTATGCGAAAAATCACTAGACTTCACATTTCGCGCATGGAGTAATTACATCTATTTTTTATTTTTGCCCCACAAATGAAATGTAATTATAAATCCATTCATTTTTTTTGTTGCGTCATAAGACTTAAGAAGCAAGAGTACAAGAGTTAGTGCATGTTTAGTAAATACAATAAGGTAGATTATACCTTATATAGAGAGCTTATAAGCTCAATATATTTAATAAGTCTTGTTTGGTTAGATGGGCTTATTTGAAAAGTCTGAGCTTATCTCAAATACTACTATTACAAGCGTTTCAAATAAACCCATGGAGTTTTTTGATTTTATTCTTCTTTTAACCCTTTTATTTTCTATTTTTGGTAAACTTTATAATTTCATTTGGTATTTATTTATTTTATATTTCACCACTTTATTAATTGTTACTTGAATATATAAACTTATTTTAGAATTATTATTACTATTTATCATTATTATTAATAATATTATTAATATTATTATTATTATTATTATTATTATTATTATTATTATTATTATTATCATCGTCATCATCATCATCAGTAGTAGTAGTAGTATAGCTTGACTCTATAATTTGGCCTGCAATATAAAAAAATATCTCCAACATTAAAAAAACTATTGTGCAATTATTGAAAACTATCGCATGTGTGTGTGTGTGTGTGTGTATTCAAGGAGATTGATAATAGAAATACCAATAATTAAATTTACAATGTAAAAATTATATAAAAAAATAAAAAATAACATAAACACTATTATTTTAACCATGTCCTTTTGTATTTTTGAGCTAGCTTATTAGCCAAATTTGTCAAACACTTTTATTTACATTAGCTAGTTTTTCAACTATCAGTTATTAGCCATCAACTCACAACTAACTTCTAAGTTATCGGTTAGCTTTTCAGCTATCAGCTAACTTATCAGATTTGTCCGCTAAACATACCCTTAGTGACAGCGTAACAAGCTTTTCGCATGCTTTTGCATTTCTAACTCGGAGCATTTGTTTTCTACAGGATTTTCTTATACAAGTTAGGGATTTTCTTGGTGTATATTTTGTGAAAATAGTTTAGGATAATGTATTTCGAACAATAGGATTAGACTTAGGCAAATGAGAATTTATTTAGAATTTTTTTTAAGGGAAACCAAATATCATTACAAAAAAAATAGGATTTTACCGAGGGGAAAAACCCTCGATAATAAGCCAAAATCCCTTGGTAATCAACTTAGGGCAAATCGAGGGAAAACCCCCATCGGTAAAACCCTCATCGGTAAACTTTTTTGAGGGGAACAATGGCCTCGGTAAATTTTTCCTAGGGCATTACCGAAGGTCTCTTTCTTCGATAATATACGTTTTCCCTGATCTGTTCGCCCTTGGAAAAACTGAGGGAACTTATGCCCTCAGAAAAACCGAGGTGAAATCCCCTTTGGAAAACCGAGGGAAAATATCCCCTCGGAAATAACGAGGGCATATATATCCCCTCGAAAAATATTAAAAAATAATATTTTTAAAAAAGAACAAAAACTCTGAGGGAATTCTTGCCTCGGTGTCTCCGAGGGAATATAGCCCTCGGTTTTTTCGAGGGGGAATATTCCCCTCGTTTTTTTTTTATTTTTTATATTATTTTTAAAATTCTGGCTCTTGTTTATTTATTAGAATACCCCAATAAATTAAAAAAAAATCATTAATAAACAGACAAATAAATAAAATAATTATTATATAAATATTTAAAAATTTACAATTATTAAATTTGTTCAACAAAAGTGTTTAGTAAAAATGTTTATAAAGATATAAAACAGTCCTATGACGGGGGAGGATGCGGTGGGGGGTACTGCTGGAAACGAGCTAATAGATCGGCCATCTGGGTGTTGATCTGTGCCTGAAACTGCTGTTGCTCCAGGCCCTGCTGCTCACGTAGTCCCGCAGACTCGTTGTATCGCTACTCCATAGCCTCCTGAGCTAATCTCGTGGCCTCCAACTCCTCTCTCTGTGCTTGGAGTTGCGCCTTGAGCTCTCTCACGTGGGTCTTATCCTGCTGGGAGGAGGAGGAAAAGAGCTACCTCGGAAACCCTTCGCAGCCGCAACCAGCTTCCCGAACAAGTCGGTGCCGTAATTTCGGCCCTTACTCGAGATAAACCTGGTCAAGGTCAACCTCGTTATCTGGATCCTATGAAGACTCACGTGCCTCATCCGAACTTTGCTCGTACTCCTCCTGATATATAACTCGTTAGTGAATTCTACATTAAGACCAAAGAACAAGTTAAAAATAAGAAATAGACTCACATTAGTATTACTGGATCTCGTATCGATCCACGTGCCATCGTTCTTCTTGTGCGTACGTACAAAAACCTTGTACGTAGTGGCCGGCGCACCCGTCTCCCGCTTCTGTATCCAAATAAAATTATCAAATAATTAACAAAAAAATTAAACAAATAAACAATATATTATATTCTGAAGTTACTTACGATATCATATGAATAATTGACTATAGATCTAGACACCCCCATGCTTTGATATCCCAGTACCCAGTCCAGCAGACTCGCTCCTCCTGTTCTTGCTGCACTGCTCGGACCTCCTCCTGTTTTTGGGCTTATTCCACTCAACAGTCCAAGCCCTAGTTGAAATGCATGATACATATAAAATATAAATTATCTATGATAAATAATATTTTTTGATTTAATAAGAAAACATAATAGAATCATTTACCTCCAGAACCCCTCGTCAATGCATGGCGGTGTCTGACCAGTATGAGAATCACGATACTACTTATACTCGTTTAGCCGCTTCCCATTATTGTCCTGCATCGTCTGGAGAAATGTTGTATGAATATCTTGTGTAGTATATATGAGAATAGAATGGCTTGTATTAAAATTAACGTTACAAGAGGTATTTATACATGGTACAATTAATACAAGAATCAAATAATATAATATCTCCTAATAGGCCCCCTCAAGATGGTGCACCAACATAAGCACAATCTTGGACATGAGTAGACGAAGATGAGGAGATGGCAGTGGCTTTATTAGTGCATCGGATAGCTGATCAGATGAAGAGATATGAGAAACTCGTAGCTGAGAAGATTGAACCAAGTCACGAACAAAGTGAAAATATATAGCTATGTGTTTCATACGTGAGTAAAACACTGGATTAGCACATACGAAATTTGCCCCAAGATTGTCACTGTACACCACAGGAGTAGAAGGTAGCTCCACATGTAACTTACTTAAAAGCGATCGAAGCCATTGAACTTCAGCAGAGGCCGCTGCAATGGCCCAATTTCGGCTTCTGTCGAGGACTGAGCAATCGAGCGTTGTTTCTTGGAGCTCCAAGAGATCGGATTAGGACTCAGAAAGACAACATAGGCACCAGTAGATGAGCGATCATCCCTATCCCCTCCCCAGTCAACATCAGAGAAGCAATGAAGATCAAATGATGGATGAGGTTGAAGACGAAGCCCAAAATTACGAGTACCATTCAAGTACCGAATAAGTCATTTCATTGCCCCCAATGAATAATAGTAGGAGAGTGCATGAACTGTGAATGTTTATTGACCGCAAATGTAATATTTGTACGAGTAATTAGAAGATACTGTAAAGCGCCAACAGCTTTCCGATACCGTGTAGAATCATCTAACTCAGAGCCATCGGCCAATCGAAGGCATGTGGTTGGTGCAAGTGGTGTAGGAACCGGTTTCGCATCAAGCATACCATGTCGTGCTAGGAGATTAGTGATATACTTGCGTTGAGAAAAAATACAGCCGTATAAGTCAGAGAGGACTTCAATGCCAAGAAAATAGGAGAGAGCGCCCAAGTCTTTAATCGAAAAATGAGTAGCAAGTGCATAAAAAACACGATTTAGAAAGGCTGAGTCACTGCCCGTGAGAATCAAATCATCCACGTAGACAAGAAAGTAGGATGTAATACTCGAATGACAAAAAGCAAATAGAGATGTATCCAACCGCGAGTTGATGAAGCCCATGTCAACTAAGAAACTTTTAAGCTTTACATACCAGGCACGAGGTGAGACCATGGATGGCACGATTAAGTTTGCATACATAACCTGGGTACTTGACATCAACAAAACCAGGCGGTTGTTCCATGTAAATCTCTTCCTCAATACGGCCCTGAAGAAAAGCATTATTGACATCGAGTTGACAATGTAACCATCCCCGAGATAAGGCAACACTGAGAACAAGGCGAACAGTAGCCGGTTTAACAACTGGGCTAAATGTATCGAAGAAGTCACCACCAGGCCTTTGGTGAAAACCCTTAGCCACAAGACCAGCTTTAAAATGGTCCGTCCATCCGGGTTATGTTTCACACGAAACACCCACTTACAACCAACTACATTAAGAGATGAATCAGGCGACACAAGATCCCAAGTGTTATTACGTAAGAGTGCATCAAATTCGGCCGACATGACTGATCTCCAACGTGGATCTTTGAGAGCCTGAGTGATATTAGAGGGTTTAACATCAGATAAGGAAACAGAGGCTTCAAGAGCATACCGAGTATTGGGTTTGTGAATCTAATTTTTTGACCGAGTGCGCATTGGATGAGGGGCCACCAGGGGCGGAGGTGGATCTTCAGTTACAGGCGTTGAGTGAGGCGGCGAAGCATGTGACGCAGTAGTCAGTGAAGGGACGTCGTCCAGGGGTGCGGCCGTAGTAGATGGGGAAACCACAAGCACCGGAAGAGGTAGAGGTTGATCAGAATCCAATCGGATTGACATGTTATCCGATCGGATGGGAGGAAAGGAGGTTTTATCCGGTCGGATGGACCTGTTATCCAATCGGATGGGAGGGCAGTAGGTTTTATCTAGCTGGGTTTCTGCACTGACCCGGTCAGACTGTTGAGCAGATGAGGGAGGATCATCAGAGTCACTCAGAATACTTAGGGAAGACAGACTCATCAAACTCAACATGGCGAGATATAAACACGTTAGACGAGGATGGATCATAACATAGGTAGGCACTTTGAGTTTGTGAGTAACCAAGGAATGCACAAGGCCGAGACCGATTATCGAGCTTATGATTAGAGTAAGGACGGAGCCAGGGAAAATAAAGACAGCCAAAGACACGGAGTTTGGCAAGATTAGGTGGACGACTAAATAGACGCTCAAACGAAGAGGACATAGAGAGGTTAGACTTGGGCATACGATTTATAAGATAAACGGTCGTAGTAAAACCAAATGGCCAAAAGGTGAGCAGTATAGAGGCTTGATGGAGAAGAGTTAAGCCAGTTTCAACTATATGTCGATGTCGTCGTTCGGCATACCCATTATGCTCAGGAGTATGAGGTGTGTGATGCCACTAGCAGCAAAAATTGGACGAAGGGCAAGAAACTCACCTCTATTGTCCGAGTAAAAGGAGATAATTGGACGCGAAAAATAATTTTCAACCAAAGCTTTAAACTGAGTGAACGTCATCAACACATCCGACTTGTGACGTAAAGGATAAAACCAAACATACTTAGTAAAATGATCAACAAAGATAACATAATATTTAAAACCATCATTCGATAAAATAGGAGATGTCCAAACATCAGAAAAAATTAACTCCAGCGGTGAAGTAGACGACAAACTAGAATCTTTGAACGGTAGTTTGTGACTTTTATTCACCTTACACGAAATACAAGTGTCGGTTGAAAAAGAGTTAGGAAACATATTAGACAAGGTATCTAAGTGGCATAACACATGAGATGATCGGTGACCAAGGCGTAGATGCCACATGAAATACGCTTTAAATGATGCCGTGAGGGCAGAAGGTACAGATCTTGAGGTGCGAGGCCAGTGGTATATCCCATCTTTACTGAGGCCGCTGAGGATGATGGCCCCCGTGCGACGATCCTGAACCTGAAATCCAAAAGCATGAAATACAACATCAATATCATTATTACGACAAAATTGAGCAACAAATATAAGGGTTTTACTCATCTACGGAACACAAATAGTATTAGCAAAATTAAAAGGCGACGTAGTACGTAAAGTGCCAACATGAGTAATACGTAAACCTAAACCGTTACCAATAATGACATCATCCTGACCCTCATATGGCAAATGAAGTGAGAGATTTGCGAGGTCAGTAGTGATGTGATGTGTTGCGCCGGAGTCAAGAATCCAATCTTCAGAAGCGGAGGCTGAATCGAACTTTTTCGTGTTTAAATAAAAGCTTGTCCGCAAGAGAACGGAGCTATTGTAGGCGATAAGCTGACTCGAGTCGAATCACAAGGAAGACTAATCAGAAACTACTTTGTATTTGATTTTACGTACGTAGAGACGAAATAAAAAACTAAACTAAAATAAACTAAACACACAATCGAATAAAGTTTGAGGTTTTCTAGCATCTACGATCAATAAAATTAAAAGCTTTTAAAAAAGATTTATAAAAGCGAGGATCTAGTGTGCCGGAATCGTCTCCACAATCGGGATTGTCAATCCCGATGGTTCTAAAAGACCCAAAACACACTAGAACAATAAATCTAGCTAACAAGCATGATCGTAATCAAATCATAAATGCAACGCAAGCATGATCACAATCGATAATAAAAGAAATACAAAACTAAATTAACATAATCATTCATCTAATCTTACGAGAACTAACAACTAACTACTAAAGCAATAAAAATAAATTAACAACTAGGAAAAACGATAAAAGGAAAACGACTAAATTAACGAAACTTAAAGTGCATAATAACATCAAAGCAAAGGTCATTAAAGCCAAATACACAAAGCAAATAAAAGGTGCAGAAAAACCTATAATCTATAGAAAGCATCAGCCATCGAACGATCCCTCAGCGGCGATAAACGGCCTTGAACGTCGGACGGCGTAGAAATCGATGAAACTACGAATTATCTAACTCTAATCTTGCTTGAATTAAATGGTGGCCATGAACCGAGGGTTATTGACAATATCTGGACCTTTCCCCCTCGTCTCAGCACTTGAAAATGAAGAAAACCACCGACTTTTATAGATTTTTCAAAAATAACCGCTCAAACTGCCGGAGCGTCGACGGTGGCGTCAATCGACGCGAGCCAGGCTGCACGCATCGACCAGGCAGTGCGTCGATCGACGGAGCCTAGGATCGAGCAACAGAACATTTGCGTCGATGGTGCGTCAGTCGACGCGAGCCAGGCTGCACGCGTCGACAGGCAGTGCGTCGATCGATGCGAGCCTAGGATCGACACAACAGATCATTTGCGTCGACGGTGCGTCAATAGTGCGTCAGTCGACGCGGGCGTAGCGTCGACAGTGCGTCGACGGTGCGTCAGTCGACGCACCTGCATGGCTTCGGCTCGTCGCTCGTCCCGTTTTCCTCGTTTTGAGCTGAGATATTAACATTAAACAAAGTTAGATTATTTCATACAAAATAAAGTAAAAACACATTAAACACCATAAGAAACGAAAAACATAAAAAAGGAAGAAAAACGATAAAAAGATAAACTTAAAACACATAAAAGCACACAACATACGATGCAAAAACACACGAAAATCACATACAAATATGTACAAATCAACTCCCCCACACTTAGCTTTTTGCTTGTCCTCAAGCAAAATCTAATCTAGACGTAGACAAGGAAAAGCTAATTACCCGATGACTTAATGACTAATGCATCCATATGATTCAAGAAGTTAATGCATTAGATCGACTAGAAACTCAACTAAAAGGACGACACGATAACGTTGAGATAAGAGATTTAGACTAGCTTGCGAGCACCTAAAAGTAACGAGTTGACCTCCATGTACGTCACCCATCCATGCCTCGGCCAAAGTCTATCCCTGCTCAAACCGCCAAGTCGTCACCCGACTAGCCCAGTTATCAAAACACCTCTTTAACAATATAATCTAAGAAATAAACAAAATAAAAATAAGAACTCAACTTGTATAAGGTTTTCTCTTCTTGTACTTATTCTTTCTTTTTTTTCTTTTTCCTTTTCTTTTCTTTTCTTTTTCTCTTTTTTTTTTCTTTTTTTTTTAATAATAGGTACCCATAAAGATGAGGTACAAAACGAGCATAATATACATACATCAAAAGCGAGAGTTCATTGACTTCAATCTTACGTTGCTAAATCCAACTGATAACATTTCTCAACTTTGCACGTGGAGTTTTAACGTCTTCAAAATAAAAAGAAAAATTACATAAAATCCTATAGAGGGTATCGAAAAACGGGGCTAGTAGAGAGTATTCGACTCTTAAGAACGAAACATGAATAGAACAAGGGACAAGACACTTCATAGATTATTTACACTTCATTCCCCACAATTACACTATTATTCGAACAAAAGTCTAAATACCCTAACCAAAGCATCTAACCACGTCACTTCGTCAAGGTTCCAGTCAATATCAATACACACAACTCAAATCAGTCACAAGCAAGCATACAAAAACTTACTAACCAAACCAAGGACAAACCCTCCACACTTAAAACCATACAATGGCCACATTGCATAAAAAAATAAAATTCAGCAAAGTATGGTAAAAGGTAAGAGAAAGAGAGACACGTCCCTGAATTCGCGCTTGTGGTGAAGAGTCGGTGGTGAAAATCATCCAATGGGCCTTAATAAAGAAAGGGACCTGAAAACACACAAAAACACATAAAAACATATAAAGTTAAAAGGAACTTGGGTTGCCTCCCAAGAAGCGCTTTATTTAACGTCTCTAGCTTGACGACGTCCACGTTCGATGTCATCCTGGGTCTAAAAATAGATGGCGGTCGTGCCACGCCTTGGTATTCTCCAAGAGCAAGATTTGGTAATGATAATCACCAAGGCGGGCATAAAAATCACGTCCCGAGATGCCGAACACTCCAACTAGCTTTGTAGGTCGGAAACGCGAATAATCGATCACCTTGAATATGTCAAACGGCACTTGTAGCATGGGGTGATCGGACACTTTCTTGACTATCTCGTCAACCACCTCAAGATCAAATTTCAATAAAACTTCGGTTGGTTCAAAATACGATTCAATAGTCTCACTCTCCTCCAACATCAGCATCATAACTCCACCTTCTTCACCAAGAGTAGGGAGACTCGAATCTCCAATATATTCCGGGCACTCCAACGGCAACACCCCCACACTTTTATCCGCAATGTCATCAGAAATCGCAAAGGGGCGGATCTCAACCAACTCGTCAATCTTAGCCGTCTTACAAACCTCTTCTGAACAAATATCCACGGTAGGCTCTACCACATCAAATAATGTCACCTCGTCAAAATGAGGTCGATTTACCTCAACTCGAGTTTCATGATTAGTAATACACGAATGAGACATAGGATAACAATCGTAGCTCGGGGTATAAGAATATGGTTCGCAAGGAGCACACGGATCATTATATCTCGAATCGTGATATGTGGTTTTGGGAAAAAACTGCTTGAAACTCGAAACATAAGAGTTTGATGTAAGAAGAGGAAACGGTTCGTAACTCGAATAATCAAAATTGGGTAGAGCGTACGAATCATATCTCGTGGAAAAAGGTTCCAAACCCGGGTTATAAGAATTTTCATTAAATCTTGGGCAATAGGAACTTAGTAGTTGATAAAAGTGACTAAGTGAAGTATATGGATCATTAATGTTTGAATTATAAGAAACCGAAGGTGGGACCCATTCAGTCGAATAGAACGACCCCATGAACTGATCCACTACTTCATACCATGTTTTCAATGAATCAGGCTCTAGATTTGTCAACCATTCACTCGCCCAATCCTTTAATGTGAACATGAAAAGCCTCATCATCACTTGATCCCATGTAAGTCTGAAAAGAGGGAATGTGCCGGTTATAGCTTCGTATTCTCGGATAAAATGGAGCGGGTCTTCGTTCGGAAACCCATGAAAAATCGGAAGTTGCTCGAGGTAGAATTCATCAAGATCGTACTCCCGCATTGCAAAGCTCAAAGGAATTGTCGGTCGAAACCCACGCCAATCAGACGTTGGTCAAAACGTATCTTCATCAAAAGGTGAAGTGCATAAGTCATCATATGGCGATCTCACTCGATAATCCGCCATCTTCGGTCTAAAATCTCGAATCGTCAAAGAGTTGGCTACAAGCACAATACTCAACAAACGAGATTAAACGTACTAGAAAGAACAAAAATAAACAAAAACAAAATTCAACAACAAACACTAACACAAACAAACAAATAAAAGCAAACACCAAAAATCGTAGCCTTTAGCCTTCCCCGGCAACGGCGCCAAATTTTGAATCGAACTTTTTTGTGTTTAAATAAAAGCTCGTCCGCAAGAGAACGGAGCTATTGTAGGCGATAAGCTGACTCGAGTCGAATCACAAGGAAGACTAATCGGAAACTATTTCGGTGTTCGATTTTACGTACGTAGAGACGAAATAAAAAACTAAACTAAAATAAACTAAACACACGATCGAATAAAGTTTGAGGTTTTCTAGCATCTACGATCAATAAAATTAAAAGCTTTTAAAAACGATTTATAAAAGCGAGGATCTAGTGTGCTGGAATCGTCTCCACAATCGGGGTTGTCAATCCCGATGGTTCTAAAAGACCCAAAGCACACTAGAACAATAAATCTAGCTAACAAGCATGATCGTAATCAAATCATAAATGCAACGCAAGTATGATCACAATCGATAATAAAATAAATACAAAACTAAATTAACATAATCATTCATCTAATCTTACAAGAACTAACAACTAACTACTAACTACTAAAGCAATAAAAATAAATTAACAACTAGGAAAAACGATAAAAGGAAAATGACTAAATTAACGAAACTTAAAGTGCATAATAACATCAAAGCAAAGGTCATTGAAGCCAAATACACAAAGAAAATAAAAGGTGCAGATAAACCTATAATCTATAGAAAGCATCAGCCATCGAACGATCCTCAACGGCGATAAACGGCCTTGAACGTCGAACGGCGTAGAAATCGACGAAACTACGAATTATCTAACTCTAATCTTGCTTGAATTGAATGGTGGCATGAACCGAGGGTTATTGACAATATTTGGACCTTTCCCCCTCGTCTCAGCACTTGAAAATGAAGAAAACCACCGGCTTTTATAGATTTTTCGAAAATAACCGCTCAAACTGCCGGAGCGTTGACGGTGCGTCAATCGACGCGAGCCAGGCTACACACATCGACCAGACAGTGCATCGATCGACGGAGCTAGGATCGACGCAACAGAACATTTGCATCGACGGTGCGTCAGTCGACGCGAGCCAGGCTGCACGCGTCGACAGGCAGTGTATCGATCGACGTGAGCCAGGATCGACGCAATAGAACATTTGCGTTGATGGTGCGTCGATAGTGCATCGATAGTGCGTCAGTCGACGCGGGCGTAGCGTCGACAGTGCGTCGACGGTGCATCAGTCGACGCACCTGCATGGCTTCGGCTCGTACAAGAGGTATTTATACAGGGTACAATTAATACAAGAATCAAATAATATAATATCTCGTAATAGTATATAGATCCGTGTCTCAATAAAAAGTCTCCTACAAAATAAAATAACAATTAAAATTCAAATGATACATGATCCTCAAGTTACAATAAAGATAAATAAGTTTAGACATAAAATAATAATTACCCGAAATATGTCCCACCATAATCGACGTGTCTCATCAGGGATTGCCTTAAACAGCAACTGGTGGGATGGAGCTCCTTCTCCATGATCTCTCGGAATATGTTAGTCAGCCTGACCTCCCTGCTATGTATCCTATAATTGTGTTTGTGGTTACAAATATTGTTGAGAATTTATTCTTGGCAATAATTCTTTTTTTAGTTGTTTACCTTTCTTGGGCACAAAATAAATTAGGACTCTAGATTTTATTTCCTAGATTGTGTCTAGAACTTTATTTAGTTTCCTAGATTATGTTTAGGATTTTTTTTATTTGTTTACCAAGTTTAGGACTCTAGGATTGTCTATTTAAGACAAGAGAGGACAAGACTTGAAGACACACTTTTCAAGACGCACGGATTTGAAGAAACAGGGTGACGCAAATCACCGATCAAGAACACAAGCATGTTACATAATTGAAGCCACTATCTGAGATCAAGAAGGTCTTCGAAGTTGCTTGACCAACGGAGAATATCATCCTTCAAGGCAACAAGTATTTTAGTATCACATGTTTGATACGATAGTTTTCATATATTACTTCATATCTTTTTGTATTGATCTTGAACAAAGAAAAGTAATATAGTTTTCGGGTTTGTACACCCAAGTTCACAAGTATTATTACTTGTGAACATAATTTAAATTGATGTGTTTATCTTTTATATTTCCGCTGCTTATTTACGTTAAACTCTGGTTGATGTTAGTTTCGGTGATTGTAACACCGAAAGCACCATCAGTTACTGATACTTATTTTCAACATCCATAGGTCCTACGAATTCACAATTAGTATCAGAGCGGGATACATGACGTACTAAGTATACCGATCCTTATTTTCTAGGTACTATGGATGCAGAGGATGATGAATCTCTTGACGAGTATGAGAACTGAGCACTGAGCATAAGCAATTATTTGTTAGTTGGGGAAAACAAGTACTCAAAGTCAGGGATCTTTTGACCGAGGTGAACAAACTGACCAAAGAAAAGGATTATCAACTGAATATAATTGTCCGATTGGAGTCTTCACTCACCAAAAAAGATGCTGAGCTAGAAAGAGTAAAGACTGAGTTGAAGAAGGTTCAAAAAACCCTCACAAACCTCAACAAGGTCAAGTCAAATATTGATGAAAATTTGGAACTGAGTATCCCGGATTCTTCGAAACACGGGATTGGATACAAGCCTGTTCAACAAATGTCGGAGTCTAGCCAGAAATTGAAGAAGGTCAAGTGCCACAAGAGGAGAAGAAGGCAATATGTGTGCCATCACTTTGGTGAACCTGGTCACATACGACCATATTACTGGAAGCTTGCTGGCAAGCAAAATCATTTTAAAAGGTCGAAGCTGGCTGCTGAGTTCCGTGACAGTTTTCAATTTCCTAACACCAGAACTGACACCAGAATCAAACAGGTCTGGGTCAAAAAGAACGAGATCAAATGCAACATGATCTATTCCTCTCTGAAGTCTCACATCCCTAGAGCCTGGTATTTCGACTGTGGTTTCTCCAAGCACATGACCGGCTCTGAAGATCTTCTTTCCAACATCGTCAGATTTCAAGGAGGAAAGGTGAAATATGGTGGAGGTGCAAATGGACAAATCATTGACCAAGGAACTCTTCATGTACCTGGTGTTGCAAAGCTTGAGAATGTGTTATTGGTTGAAGGTTTAACGATGAACTTGATAAGCATAAGCCAACTCTGTAACGGTGGTTTCAGTGTTAAGTTCAATCGTGAGAAGTGTGAAGTCTATGACGAGGATGGAGCTTGTATCCTCACTGGTCATAGGACTTCTGATAACTGCTATCAAATCAATGGTGATGTTTTTTATAAGCTTTCTCAATTGAGTGATGCTGAGGTGTGGCATCAAAAACACGAACATGTCAACTACAAGATGCTAGAAAGGTTAGCCAAAAAGGAGTTGTGAATGGGCATCATGAAGCTCAACACCAAGATCATCCTTGTATGATAGGCATGTCAGAAAGGAAAGCAAGTCAGGATGTCACATCCTAATGTACAAAGTCTCACTACCTCATACTGTTTCGAACTCCTTCATTTGGATCTTATGGGACCACTTGAAGTTAAGAGACTTGGCGGTAAAAGGTATGTTGTGATTGCAGATGATTTTTCTCGTTTTACTTGGCTAGAGTTTTTAAAAGAAGAATTTGAGGCTTTTAAAACTTGCAAAAAGGTAGTGTGTGCGATTTGGTGTGAATATTGGTAGAATTAGGTCTGATCATGGAAAAGAGTTTGAGAATGCATCTTTTTCAAACTATTATTCAAAAGTAGGTATAAGCCATGAATTTTCATCACCAATCACCCCCCCAAAAAATAGCATAATTGAACATAAAAATAGGTCTCTGGTTGAGATGACTAGGACTATGCTCATTTCTAATGGCATTGCAAAACATTTTGGGCTTAAGCTATGAGTATTGCATGTCATATAATTAATAGGGTATATTTTAGACCAGGGTCTTGTGTCAGACCCTATGAATTGCCGTTGGGTAAAAAACCAAACTTGAGTTACTTTCATGTCTTTGGATGTATTTGCTATGTAGTCAATGATAGAAATCATCTTGCAAAACTGGATTCAAAAAGTGATAAATGCATCTTCATGGGATACTCCCAAAATAGTCATGCATATATGCTGTTTAATCTCAGGACACGTAGAATGTTTGAGTCTGTTAATATCAAGTTTGATGATTTGATGAGTGATGTTAAACCTGTAGAGGATAATGATCTGGTATATGATAAATATCTTCAAGATAATGTCACGGTTGGTGTAGATGAAAGTGCAGGTGTTGAAATCGAATATGTAGGTGTTGAAACTGGAGAAACTTGTGATGTTGGTTTTGGTGATGGTTCTGGGAACTTAACATCAAACCCAACATCTACTCAAGCTGCTCAGGAATCAGATTTTGATCCTGATGAAGAAGATCCAACTGATCACATTGACTTATATCAGAGGGATATACCATCAAGAATTCAGAGGAACCATCCCACGGGCCAAATCATTGGAGATCTAGATGAAAGAAGTACAAGAAAGCGTCAGATAAACTTCAAAGAAATGGTTAGGTATGTCTGTTTATCTACTAACTGTTCTAAAATTCGAGAGTTTTTGTATCTTTCCAAAACAGAGCCAAAGCGTGTGGAGGATGCTCTTAAGGATGAGTTCTAGGTAAAGGCAATGCAAGAGGAGTTAGATCAATTTACCAAAAATGATGTTTGGGATTTAATTCCCCGTCCAGAAAACTCACATGTAACAGGAACTAAGTGGATCTTTAAGAACAAAACAGATGAGGCAGGCAATATAGTGAAGAACAATGCTCGATTGGTGGCACAAGGTTACACTCAAATTGAGGGTATCAATTTTGATGACACGTTTGTTCTCGTTGCTCGCATTGAATCTGCAAGACTTTTATTTGTTGTTGCTTGTCATGTGAAAGTATCTCTACATCAAATGGACATAAAGAGTGCTTTTCTAAATGGAGTTTTAAGTGAAGAAGTGTTTGTAGAGCAACCTAAAGGGTATGTAGATCCCCACAAACCAAACTTTGTTTTAAAATTGAAAAAAGGTTTATATGGTTTAAAACAAGCTCCCAGAGCTTGGTATTAAAGGTTGACTCAACACTTGATCTTTTTAAATTTTAGACGAGGGGTAGTTGACAAAACCTTATTTATTCTTAGATCAAATAAGCACATCTTGATTGTCCAGATTTATGTAGATGATATAATTTTTGGATCTACTAATGGGTAGATGGTGAAAGAGTTTATAACTCGAATGTCTAACACATTTGAGATGAGCATGGAAGGTAATATCTTTTACTTTCTTGGTTTGCAAATTAAACAACTGGATGACGATATTTTTCTCTCTCGGACCAAATATGCTAAGAACCTTGTCAAGGAATTTAGGTTAGGGAATGAAACGCATAAGAAAACACCGTTAGGCAAAACCACGAAACTGTCAAGAGATGATGTTGGTAATGGTGGTGATAACACCATGTACAGAAGCATGATAGGAAGTATTTTGTACTTAACATCTAGTAGGCCTGATATCATGTATAGTGTGTGTCTATGTGCTAGATATCAGTCAAACTCTAAAGAGTCACATTTAAAAGTTGTTAAACGAATCATTAGATATATAACCAGTACAACTGAATTGGGTGTTTGGTATTCTAAAGAAACTGGTACTGAACTCGTGGGTCATACTGATTCGGACTGGGCTGGGGATGTTGTGGATAGAAGATCACTACAGGGGGTTGTTTTTTCTTGGGTAATAATCTTATCTCATGGTATAGCAAAAAACAAAATTGTATTTCTCTTTCTACAGCTGAAGCCGAGTATATTGCAGCTGGAAGTGCTTGTACACAATTGCTATGGATGAACCAAATGATAGAGGACTATGGTCTACATAGTAGAATATTGATTGTTCTCTGTGATAATTCCAGTGCCATTGATATCTCAAAAAATCCAGTCCAGCACTCTCGAATTAAACATATTGACATAAGGTACCAATCTATTTGAGACTTGGTTGAGAGGAAGATAGTAAGTCTTGAGCAGATAGGAACAGATAATCAGCTTGCTGACATCTTCACAAAGGCATTAGATTTAAAGACCTTCTCTCGTTTTAGAAGAGATCTCGGTATGTGCATTGTTTAAGTCAATGTTGGTTTTGATGTTATGACACCAAACTGTCATCAGTCATAACATCTGTATATTTATGCATGCATTTTTTTTCATACATTATCTGAATGCATTATGTCTGGTTAAAAGTACAAAAAGGCCATGTGTTGTAATAAGACTGGTGGCAAAAAGACTAACCTCTTTGATTTGGTAATTATGAAACTTTCCCGCAGAAACTGGTTTTCTCCCAGGTCCAAAAACAAGAGGTGTTAATAGCAATTGCTGAAGATAAGCTATTTCTCTTCAAATATCTAAAAGGATGAAGAAAGTCTGGATTAAAAATGATCCAATCTTTAAATTCACCTCATTGAGTGATTTTGACGTAGTCATTAACTTAGGTTAAGGGTTTTTGTTTTCATTGACTTCACCAAAGGCAATGTTGGTTATAATGTCATCAGTAATGAAAAGAAACACTGATCAAGTTACTAACACCATAAATTGAATTTTTAACCTTTTTAGGTCATGATTTTTAGGCATCAATTAGGACATTCATACTTTGAGAAGATGTCTTTTTTGCTTTGCGTTCTGTTGCTTGTGCTTGTGTCTTTCCTGAATTCTCTTAATCTTGCTTTGAATCTTGCTAACCAAGTGTTTCGGTGGTATTAAGATCGGAGGATTGGACAGGTAATAAGAGGTTTATTTGGCGAGTGAGAAATTGCTTTGCAAAGGATTTGTTCAACTATGGTGATGGTTTATAAAAATCAGCTCTATTTTCGGTTGATTTTGTAGTAGAGACGTGTGATTTTTATTTCCAAATTAATGAGATAGTGGTTCTAGTGGATTGGGACCATGTGTCCTAGATTACGGGGAAGTGGGTGTTAGTTTTTTAAAGGAAAGTAAATAATGTTTGGACTTACCATTGGCTTTTGGGTAAATAAGGGAGGTTTTATTTTTTTTACTTTTCTCTCTCCTGACAACGGTCACTTTTAGGGCTGTATAAAAACCCCATTTTCTTACCATTTGCCCCACCTCTTCATAATCACTCTGCCAATTAAACTTTCTCACTCTCTAATCCTTCACCATCTCTCTCGTTTTTGCTGTTGTTTTTGCGCTTTCTTCGAATTTGAAGAATGTCGAATCCCTCTTCGAGCAGAATTCGAGAGCTTCCCATCGGCGTGCAATGCTCCACCGGCGAACAGGTTCTGTTTAATCTTCCAAAAATTGGTGGCCTGGACATCCGCGTAGAAGTAGGTGGTGCTTTTCCTACAATCCCATCACCGATTACAATATCTCATGTTCCCTCGCCACCGCACAAGTCTCAAGATGTTGTTCCTGCTCCGGCACCGCTCGATGCCGTTCCAGAAGTACAGGTGTTTCCAGGGCAGCCAGGGAACGAGATCAACGTTGACAATCCGCCTGATCTGTCGTTCAACGCTAATACCTTTGGCCGGGTTGGTAATCCAACCCTGAAAAGATCACGGAGGCTGCACAACATTCCTCCGGGTGTAGTTCTGGTGGCTGTTCCAAGAAGCCAAGCAGGTCCGTGGCGCACTGTGCCACTTGAGCACATGAAATTTGCCAAGGACGTCACGATCATGACGGAATTAGATGATGAAGAATTTGTGCCCCCTGCACCTGTTGCCACACCGGCGTCCTCATCTACTCCACGACTGTCCAAGTCGGCGACTCCTCCCCAAAAGCAGACAGTCAAGCTGGATGATAAGAAAAATCCTCCGGTGGCAATCAAACACCCGACTCTACTAAAACTGAGTATTCTTCTCCCTAGTATGAGATTCTTGACTTCTTCACTGGAGAGGTTCAAAGTTCCTCCAGATATATTGCTGCTGATCCTCCTTTTACTCCATCTAATACGGCTCAATAGGTGTCTGAGCCTGAGCCTGAGCCTGAGCTCTTCGACTACTCTCCCGACTCTGATGATGCGTTTCCCCTTGGAAGTTACTTGGCTGCCATAAAAAGGGAAAAGAGAAAGAACAAAGCTGCTGCACGCTCTAAAGTTATGTCTCCGATCTATTCTCCATTTGGTCCTACTCCGCACACTGATGTTGGTTTCTGATTTTGTGTCACCAAAACCAACATCCCCTACTAATGATCCTGCTTTTTCTTCTAGCTCTAGTTTTGATGGTTTTGCTGCCCCTGTCGGTGCATCCCCCACATCTGACTAGTTATCCGATGATCTTGATGATGATGAAGTCCATGGCACTGAAGTCAAAGACATGGTGGTTGTGTCACCAAAATCTTTGACTTTGGAGGCATAAGAGTTGTTTGACGGGTATCAATCTCGAGGATTGATTGCTGAGCGCCGAGTCTCGATTGAGGTCTTTGAGAAACATAACCTGATTGCCTTCTTCAAACATTGAGGTATGTAATCGACATTTACAACTGTTTTGCCATTTGTGCATGATGTCATTCTTGAGTTCTATGCAAATATGTTGCCGTCTGTTATGGATCCCAAGTCTATGAACTATGGGAAGGTGTTTGTGCATGGGAAGGTGTATTCATTTACTCCTGATTTGGTGAATGAGCTGTTTAGGACTGAGTCTTATCATGGCGACTAACTTTGGATGACATGGACGAGATCATAGAGTTTTTGTCTGGTGGGTTGATGAAGAAATGGCGTGAGCAATTGCCCTGCACGCGTCTTTCCTCTCTCTTTCGGTTTTGCATAAGGTGGGTATTTTCAACTGGGTCCCTACCAAGAATGCGACGGTGGTCACTCGTGCTCAGGCGGTCTTTTTGTACAAACTTGGTCGCGGTATTAAGTTCAACTTTGGCAGCATGTTTTTGAGGCCATCACTAGGTTTGTAACGACCAAGGTTGCATCCTCTCTATGTTTTCCTCCACTTATCTACAACCTTTTGGAGAACCAAGGTTTCCGGCCTGATGACGATGACATGCTCACTAGGGAAGCTGATTGATTTTCTTTGTGCGGTCAGAACTTATCTGGGGCCCGCGTCATTGATCTCCCTTGGCAGGCGCCTCCTCGAGCTGATGGTGGCTCTAGTGACGGTTCTGGAGTTCCCAACACCAATTCCAACATGGGAACTTTTTTAGCTCCGGTTGTTCGGGCCTAAATTTCTTTACTTGATACTCAGATTGCCCAGCTGCAGGCACTTAGGGGTTCATTTGTGGAGGCCCTTTTGCTTTCTGAACAAAAAGGGGGAGATGGCACACATGACGATGACGCTGGCGAGGATGAAGCAAGTAATGCTGCTGCTGCCGAGGCGTTGGCAAGCCTAACCAAAGAGAAGAGGAGAAAGAGGATCCGGTACAGAAGTAAGAAGTTGAAGAAAATGAAGAAGTGCTGAGGAAGAGGAAGTTTCGGGGTGAAGGAACTTCGACATCACCTCGACGATCGAAGAGGGTGCGCAGTCAATAAGTTCCTCATTTTTTGTTTTGTTCAGTGATTGATAAACAATGTTTGTTTTAGTGTTTGTTTTGATGTTAGTTTGGTTTTGATAAATAATTTTCACTTGTTTAGGGGGAGTTTTCTAACTTAGGGGGAGTCTTAGTGTTTTTGTTTGAACATTTTGTTGCGTCGTAGTATTTTTTCCAGAAAGGCAAAAGGGGGAGATTATTGAGAATTTATTCTTGGAAATAATTCCTTTTTTAGTTGTTTGTCTTTCTTGGGAACAAAATAAATTAGGACTCTAGATTCTGTTTCCAAGATTGTTTCTAGGACTTTATTTAGTTTTCTAGATTATGTTTAGGATTAGTTTTACTTGTTTACCAAGTTTAGGACTCTAGGATTCTATTTAAGATAAGAGAGGACAAGACTTGAAGACACACTTTTCAAGACGCACGGACTTGAAGAAAAGGGCGACGTAAATCATCGAGCAAGAACACAAGCAAGTTACATACTTGAAGCCACTGTCCGAGATCAAGAAGGTCTTCAATGTTGCATGACCAACGAAGAAGATCATCCTTCAAGGCGACAAGTATTTTAGTATCACATGTTTGATACTATAGTTTTCATATATTACTTCATATCTTTTTGTATTGATCTTGAACAAAGAAAAATAATATAGTTTCCGGGTTTGTACACCCAAGTTCACAAGTATTTTGACTTGTGAACGAAATTTAAATTGCTGTGTTTATCTTTTATATTTTCGCTGCTTATTTACGTTAAACTCTGGTTGATGTTAGTTTCGGTGATTGTAACACCGAAAGTAACATCAGTTACTTATACTTATTCTCAACATCCATAGATTCTACGAATTCACAAATATATTTAATAATAACGATGATTAAAAATTTAAAATTATTAATTTACTTACTTCTTCCCGGCGATATAAACAAGGTATTGCCTCTGTGGTGGCCCCAAGTCCTATCGGGATGTACCCGCACCAGACAGTGTCGGTGTCATGGTGGTATCCGTGGTCGGACTTGAATGATCAATACTAACGCCTGCGTAATCATCATCAAAATCAACTAAATGATTAGCCGACTCCATATCCGATCGACCTAGGCTGCTGAATCCATGACTCTCGTCATCTGATAAATTATCAGATAATACGGATATTTTACAAAATACCACTATATATTATATATCAACCATTTTAATAAAATCCAAATATAATTAAAAAAGGAGTGTGTTACAACATGAATAATTTACATAGATTTCAACCAAACTAATCATCTGAACCAACACTTTCACTGTGAAAGTTATCACCAAACTCATCTTCGTTTGTGTTTTGATCTGTAACTTGATCGGTGAGTAACTCTTCTTTTGCATCATCATCTGCCTCGTCACCAAGATTATAAATGTCATTATCATTGGGGTCGTGCTACTAGAAATCGACATCGTCCAGTTTAATTGGATTGCATGTATCTACAACTTCCTCTTGAAATGATTGCTCTGGTAGAGGCTCGATAAACTCAACATTTGATCTCGCCTTGATTTTACACGTTGCCCTCCAGTCCAACTTCTCTCATTTCAAACTTGGGTACGCACAATAATATACTTACAAACTTATAATGTGGATGAACTTTTATGCATGTAGAAGTTGGATCAAACCAGTTGCACTTGAACAATAGTGTGTTTTTCTCCATTCGTCTGGTGTATTCGAGCTACACAATTTCTATGAGATGACTGTAATAATCATACTCGGTTGCCCCATTGTTTGACCCTTTAACGCATACTCCACTGCTCGATGTTGCTTTGCTAGATCCGTGCTCGATTGTGTGAGATCTATAACCATTTATCTTACATCCAGTATACGTTTTCACACACCTTGATGGACCCTCAGCTAGGCTCCTAATGTTCACGTCGATCACATTGTTCGAACGATCTCTAGCCTATGAAATTTTTAATTTAGGAAATATATTAGATAAATATATACAGTAATTAAATGATATGCATCTCGATATCAAACGTCTTACGTAATGTTTAAACCAATAACCAATTGGAAATTCATTTTCCAATTTTTCGTTGAGCCTATCATCAGTAATGTTTTGTTGGAGACGTTGAATGCTCTTCGTTTAAATACTACATCTTCGTTAGACAATTGAGTAAAGAAATATTAGTACATATATACACATTTACATTATAAATTGAAAAGAGTATTCATACCTGACATATTCTTGGACCTCCTCACAATTTAGCAACACGTATATTCTTACGGCGTTGTATTCTAGTTCGGTAAGGAATCTCTTTCCCTTTGTACAAAATGTCTACCCATATTTCTTAAACACCGATGGAATTTCATCAGCGCCATCTAAACCATCTACACCATCCTGATCGTCGTCATTTCTAGGCAAATTTGTTCTTTTAGTTAAAACGTGATCTTCAAAATAGTACGAACTAAAAGTTGATGCATCTTTGACCAGATATGCATTTTCTATCGACCCTTGAACACTCGCCTTATTTTTCACACAATTCTTTAGTTTGCGAAGATACCTCTCGAACGGGCACATCCATCTATGTTGCACTAGGCCAGCAATTCTCGCTTCATACACAAGATGAACGAGCAGATGCTCCATTGAGTCAAAAAAACTTAGAGGGAAGATCAGTTCTAGTTGACACAATATTAACGGAATGTCACATTCTAGACGACTCATATCTTCGGTGCGAATTCCTGTTGATGTGAGATCCACGAAAAATAGGCTCAATCAGATTAGAGCCTTCCACACATTTGAAGGAAGCAGTTCACGAAAGGCTATTGGTATCAACCTTTATTTGAATACATGACAATCATGACTTTTCATCCCGATCACATGCAACTTTCGACGGTTTATCAAGTGTGTAACAGGCTTTAGGAAACTTTCCCTACCCATCTGGCACCAGCTCTGAATGATTACAATAATCATTCAACTCTTCCCTTGGTGTAGACGTGTCCTTGGTCTTCCCTTTGACATTTATACACAGAACACACATATAAAATCACATATATGTATATATCCTCCAAGATTGGCTTTCGTTACCTCACGGCACTGCAGAAGAGCGTCGTGGCGGCTGGAGTTCCGGCGACGAGGCGGCAGCTCCGGCTTGGCAGCAGGAACAGCACGTCGGCTTGCGGTCGTCGGCTATGGCAATGACCTCACGATGACACAGCAGCGGCAACGCTCCGTCGATGAAGCA
>BMAC01000113.1:655996-684340 GCA_014905375.1 Phtheirospermum japonicum
AGAACCACACAGGACATCCATTGACTTATCATGCGTCCGAATCCCCTACTACCATGCGCACAGACTTTCCCACTAGATTCCGACTATGTGCAATGTTGCCCCTTTTTGATTGGCCTCCAAAGAGGACACAGAGACAGGTCCACAACATAGCCTGTCCTCTAGTGAAGTCACGGTGAAGTCCTGGGTTTTTTTCCCCCCGTTTTTAAGGATTAATGTTGTACGCTATACCATAGAAATCATCTACTCGATGAGTGGGAACCACTTAGAGATTTCTAGGTGAGGGAGTTCAGTGAACTCATCTTATGAGCACCTACTTATGTATGTCGATGTCCAGACACCGTGACCGATGAGATGCGGTCCACATACACTAAGTACTAGTCTTAATGGGAAAGTCCTGTATCCTCATTATGGCGTAACCCTTTGACTAGGAACAAGTTCGACGAGTTACATTACGTGCTGGATTATCTCACGGTTCTGCTAGACCAATCCACCGTAATAAAGTAACTTCATCAGGACCATACCTATGCAACTAGCATGGGATAAAAGATATGGAATGCCAATAAGTATAAAAGATATATTACGAATAAAAACCGATTGTATTACAAGAGAATGGTCAGACCACAGCCACAAGTTGGCTTGTTGGTCACCTTATTCTAACAACAACCTCTGTAGACAAGGAGTTAATGGAAAATAACACATCTTCTTACACACGACGCGAGCTTTTTATCATTTTGTTTTGCCTTGAAAAATGGGTTTAAACCGAGGTTCATTGCAAAACTTGGAGATTGTCAAATCAGAATCATCTTTCCAGTAGATCATACAATTTTTCTTCCAACAATCTATCTTCTCGATCGGTATGCCCATACCTCTTAGAAACTTCTTACCGTTGTAGAAGTTATCGGGTACAAGATTATCTTTCGGTACAATCTTTTTGATAAACTCACTCAATTGATCATAACATTTCTGAGACATGAGATTCTCTGACTTCAAATTCATGAGACAGGAAACTAATGACAATTAAGTATGTCCCTCGCACCCCGAATACAATGCCTAATTTCCAGCTTTCAACATGTCGTAAAATTTTTGAGCCTCAGGGTTCAATGACTCTTCCATATCGGCAACCACATCACAATCTGGAGCAGCTGCATCTTGAACCATATTAATGTACGCATTTGATGATTCTGCAGAAGTGAGTCGAACTAAATTTCCACATTTCAAAATTAAACTAAGTTACACAGTGCACATCTATGTTTTGAAAGTAAGTTCGCCTGCAAGAGAACGGGGTCACTGTAGACTGGCAAGTTAAACCGAGTCGATTCTCTCAAGGAGTGGAAATTGATTCGTACGTATTTGTCACGAATCTTCAGTTAATTTGAGTTATGTTTGAGTCTTTTTACCATCTTCTTAGGTTAAGAATAAGCTATTTTGCACGTTTTTGCATTCTTTTGCCTTTTGCTTAACTTTTTGACTTTCCATCCAATAACTGGTCATTTTTGACCATTTTTCTTGTTTTTCTCTTACAGTTGAGTCACTTGGCAAAACCGAGAGATGAAGACAAAGGATACAGCGCTCAAAACAGCCAAAAGAACACTGGTCCGATCGGATGTCTTGAATCTCCGATCGGACTGACTGACGAAGTGCACACCGGCCGGACGAACCGGTGCACCGATCAAAGCCACGGGAAGACACTTCCGTCCAATCGGATAAGTACGTTATGCATGCAGATTTTGTGGATTCGGCAATTACGAAACGGCTTTTGAAGCCTTTAAAATTCAGAATACTGCAGAGAACGCGAGACTTTGGAACTGGACAGCTTTCGGATCCCCTTTGGGTCCTGAGACTGGATCATTAGAAGAGAGAATTGACAACTCTCTCGACCTTTGACTTATAGACCTCACGGCAAATTCGTTAGGAAGTTCGATTGGTTCGTTACAACCGCTGTAGACAGAGGTTCGTGACAAGCCTCCAGGATTCAGCGAGGTTCGTTTCATCCCCGTAATAGCTGGATTTAGCAAGGAATCATCGTAGTGTCGTGATAGAGTTTTCTCACGACTTAGTAATCTCTAAACCTTTCTCTTGTTAATTAGTTGGGTAATTCATGTTAGATGATAATCTTGTGATGTTATGAATAGTTTATGATTGAGTTCTTATGAATAATTTGGAGACGAATTATTTATGGTTGATTAGTTGATTGATATTATCGTAATTTGGATTTTTGAATGTTATTTATGTTATTTGCAATCATGATTAGTTGTTGTCTTGAGGTTGTGATAGTGAGTTTGTCACTGGTTGTTGATTAGAAATCACAAGTCTAGTGCCGGGAATCGTTTAGAACCATCGGTTGGGATCGTCGAGCGTTTGATATACGAGTTGGGGTTGACAACCCTAAATCGTATACTAAGTGTTTGACGAAATGCCAATCGATCGTGGAGATGACTCTAAGGCCCTAGACCCCGTTTTATTAATCTCTTAAAAGTTGACTTACATTATTAAAGCTTTTATTAACTTAAGTTAAGTTCTTGCAAAGAGATTGACGCTCTCTTTGCAAGATTGGTTTTCAATCGTTCGTAGAATTAGTAATCTTTTGGATATTGAAATTCTCAAAACGAAACCCCCTTGTCCGCGTGTTTAGTGTAGTTTTTTATTATTTTCTCGTTCGTATAAAAAAACACAAAACAACTTCCAATTAGTCATCCTCGAGAGATCGACTCGAGTTAACTTGCCAAGTCTACAAGTGACCCCGTTCTCTTGCGGACGAACTAAAACCCTTTCAAAAGTAGACGAGCACTATTTAATTGGATTTTAATTTTGAAAGGAACCGAAAAGTTCGGCTCAGAAATACGGAGTCGGCGATATTTATTATATCAAAAATAAAAATTTCTAATTCTAAACACACGATCGAAAGGGGTTTTTGATTTGATTATTATAAACAAACTAGATATTAAAACTAATCTTGCAACGAGAGTGTCAATCTCTCTGCAAGAATTTAACGGCAAATTTAAAAACTAATTTAAAAACTATTTAAGAACTTAACAACAAGATTAAACTATGAATAAGAGACAAAGCATATTATCGAACACTTGGAATGCATTAACGAATTATGCTCCTAAAAATATCAATTACCTACCCAACAACTAAATGATAGCAAGGATTCGATTAACTAAATTATCCAACATTAAGCTTAACATGTAAACCAAGTCATTCACAAGGAATTCAAATAAAACAAGATATTCCAATTCTAAATTTTCAAATAAGAAATACCAATTGAAAGATTGACAACTACAAATAGAGAAGAGTTTTAGAGAATATTAATCCCGAACGAAAGGAATCAACTTGAAAGGTGAAAGCTATCTAACTCCAGCGATTCCGGAGGAACGATCTTCTATGCTTACGAATCCAGAACATTGTCACGAACCCCGGATTACGTTCTTTAAGATGATGAACTAACGACACCGATCAAACTCGTATATAACTTTTGTGAGGGCTATAGTGTGTCAAGTATGGCTCCCAATGTAGCTAGGTCCAAAGATATGTCATAAGATACGTGAAAAATCAAAGATTATATATGATAGATGGTTTTTGTTGACATTCCCCTCTCTTTTGTAGCTTGAAAACCCCCTATTCATTGCCTGTGTAACTGAAGATCTTTTGAAAATCTGAGTTTGTAACGCTCGCATCCGGCTGGATAGTCTGAGGAATCCAACTGGATGGGGGTCTTGTCAGCCAATCTGGTCGGATGTTAGATCCATCGATATCCGACCGGATGAGTGTCCTTGTGGCTACTTTTCGGCACTGACTCTCTCGTCCTTGTCTCTTGATTCTCAAGCTTAATCCTCTTCAAATCCTGGACTCGTCAAACGCTCTAGCTGCATAAGAAAACACAGAAGTTATCTCAAAAGGACGAGTTATCGATCGAAAAATTGGAAAGTTAACTAAAAGCTGTAGAATGCCAAATTATGCAAAATAGCTTAAACTCAACCCGAAAAAGATAACAAAAAGACTCAAACATGACTCAAAACATATACAAATACATAAAAAATACGTACAAATCAACCACCCCCCGCTTTATTGGTTTGTTCGTCATCGAACAAATGAAAGAATCATGACCACGTTAGCATGAAAGTAGCTAGATCAAAGAGTCATGTTGTGCATAAAATATAGTTTTGAAAATATAAACACTTTTGTCGAAAAAAACTCTTAAGCTAAGCTCGTGTTACCTTTTCACCTTAAAATCAAAAGAATGCATCCTCACAAAAGGGAAATATATAATGGTGCACTCATTCGCTCGTATTTTTCAAAAGGTAAGTGTATACGCTCGGATCAACAAAAATGCATTCAACGACTCGTGAAAATCAAAATGAGGACTTTTAGGGTTGTAACATAGGCTCTTTGGTAAGGTATGTCATATATAAAGATGTGTGGTTAACTTGCGAACAAACGCAATCAATAACTCACTCAATCAAAACTCTAAGCATAGAGCAAAGTTTTGCTCCTAATTTCTCCCAAAACAACCATATATCGCTATTTACATCCTTTTATAGATAAGGTTATTCTTACCCCAAAACCTGAACTAACAATACTCACTTGCCTTTATAAATAAGTTTTATTCTTGGCATCTGGATGCTCTGATGAATTTAAGTATCCTTAATTACATTATTCCAATTTTTTTTAATTTTTTTTAAACTCTAATTCACACCCTGCAATCGTCAAATCTCAATAGCCCAATGAAAAATTAACTCTCAAATCACAAATCTAAATGAAATAAGAGCTACAATTATACTCGTGGCTAACAAAAAGATGGGATAACGGCTCGAGGGGGCTCACTGGGAATTATAGTGTTTTTTATTTCTGAATATAGCCGGAAACGGGTTTTATATGTGCCTATCGTCATTTCCAAAACCAAATGTACACATGCGACTTTAGAGCCTTCTCAAAACACTTATCGAATCAAAGAATGAAATGTTGATAAACACACAAGGCTCCTTACTAGGGTTTTATTCAAACTTTTGTAACAAAGGTGATCGCGTTTTAAAAGCTTCGCAAAATTGCTAACGACTATGTGTTGTTATAAATAAATGTATATAAGTGGGTTTTGAAAATTTTCGCACTAAACAAGCTTAAAAGACTCTAACGATAGATCACACAATACATGATTTCAACAGGAAAGCCAATACAAACACAAATAAGCATGGGAATGATCTCAACGTACGTCGTCATAAAACAAAGACTCAAACAAAAATATTTGACCGAAACAGCTCAAACTATGCATGCATAAAATACGACTAGTAGGTTGCACACAATCCAGTTGGATGTAGCATCAATCTGGTCGGATGGTAGTACAGTGTGTTTTATCCGACCGGACACCTGCACCAATTCGATCGGACACCTGCACCAATTCTGTTGTTCAATCAGGTGAGATTCTAACTTATCTCGACAATATTAGTGTCTATTCTTGCCAAAGTGTTATAAAATGACCTATCTTCCTCGCGTCTCGCTCGAGTATTCCCCCGGGCCTCCTCGCACGCCTCCCAAGCATCTTGCCGAGTATCTCTTGCATAGTTCTCCTGATTGAGGCTCGTTAGCCTCATCTACTCCATGACGCTCATCTGGAAGTCTAATGTCTTCCTCTACTATGCGTCAGAGTATTGGGCTGGTAAGTGCTCGGACCACTCCCGTAAGCATCATCATGGTAACCCCCGCTGTACTCTTCATACTCAAGGCCTTCTCCATAATCTCCGTGTTCGTAACTCTAGAAGTTTGCATTCTGATTCCCCTCACCGCCATCCTCCTCATTGTCTTTATCTTCATCTTCATTCTCTTTGTCTTCATTTTCTTCATTGTCCTCAGCTTCTTCCCTGTCGATATACCCCAAGAAAGTTGGAATAGTCACATTTTGCCCATTGTACGCCCGACTCTCGACCAGCATCGGCACACTCGAGTATGTGATGTCTCCGTCGTAGAGTCCATAATCGTAATATCGGGCGAACTCAGTAATGAACATTCCTAATATGAGTTTGGCCAATTTCTTTTCATGCACTCGCTGCACGTTTTCGATGGCTACCATGAGGAGGGGAAAAAGGTTTGCATCCCCATGAGTGAATGCACGCCAAAGTGCGTAAATCTCTTTTGAGGACATTCTAGTCATGTCCACTTTGCCCAAAAATCCATGTACGAAGAACTTATACGTCAAGTAGGTGGAATGGGATCGAAGTGAGGTGGAGTTGAAATGGCATCCGGGCTCTGGTGGTGCTCCGGTGAGTTTGGTCCACCATGCTTTCTTATCGTATTCCTCAGTCTGTACCGATTCATCCGTGTCTCCATGAATGCCAAAAATTAGATCAAGGTCGGCCTTGGTGGTGTGGTAAAGGCGATCACGGAGCCTGCAGGTAAAAGAACCATCGACAAGAGACTTGAAGGTAGTGAAGAATTCGAGCATGAGTGTTCAGTAATCAGGTGCTTTGATATCGGACCACATTTCCAACTCGATCACCTTGATACCCGATAGAAACATTTCAGTAGTTTTATCTCCATGTTTGGCATTTTCCGTCCAAAAGGCCACATCGATGTGTCGAGGGGTGATTTGCACGCTTATGTACATATCTTTCCTATCGTTTTTGTATCACGTTGCGTGTGTTTTTCTTGCTTTTAGGTGTTTTAGGAGTCGAGTTGGCCGTTTTTCGTTATTTCTAGGTTTTCGTATTTTTGTACGTTTTATTATTAGTTTTCGTAGTTTTTCACTATTTCATTTTTCTCTTGGCAGTAGGACGTCCAAGCGGGGCCCGTGCTCATTTGGGATCGTTTTTACTCGACTCGGGAATGGACGGACAAGCAAGGAAGCGCAACGGACGAGGTTCGATAAACTGGCGGACGTGAAAAGAACGAGGAATCGAGCCTGGTGCAGCAATCCAGTCGACCGACTGGAGTTCAGTCGATCGACTCCCCTTCTAGTCGATCGACTGGAACTCCAAAATCGACTGGATTCCAGGGCTTTTGGCCATTTTTGACACTGCAGTCGATCGACTACCGATGTGGCCGATCGACTGCAGTCGATCGATTGGAACTCCAAAATCGACTGGATTCCAGGGACTTTTGGCCGTTTTGACAGCGCAGTCGATCGACAGGCGACTTGACCGATCGACTACCAGTCGATCGACTGCTTTACAGTCGATCGACTGAAAAGCAGATTTTTTGCCACTTTTGGACGTTTTTGCCCCTATGAGATGTATTAATCAGGAGACGTCATTTCATTCACAGACAACTTGCAGCCGAGGGCCCTTTCTTCTCCAAGTAAGCTCCTTCAACAATCTTCATATTTCCTTTTCATTTTGATCAATTAAAAATCCTAGAAATTAGTTAGTTAATTAGTTTTAGTTTTAGTTTTAGTTTAGGTTTTGATCTTCATTAGCTAAATTGTGGAAGCACATATCCTTCAAGTTTCAGATTTCCATTGTCAAGCTTCCAAGCTTTCCCTTTTAAGCTTTTGTGGAATCCTTAGTTTGGTAAACTCTTTCCATTAATATAGTTTTATTTCCTTGTTATTTCTTTTAATTTTGTGTTGATGTTTGATCGTAGTTTAGTTGTTAATTTGATCATCAAAACTCTTATTTTCATCTTTCACCTTTCTAGCTTTTGAACTTATGCTTTTAAGTTATTAAGTTAATTAGATCAATTCCTAAGTTTTTATAAGTTCTATATAATCTTCCTTTTTTTAAACTTTGGTTTTTGTTAAATTAATATTGACTTTTTCAAATAAGCTTGACTTTAATTTTCCCTCCATTTCCCTAATTTACATTATMAGCTTTCTTAGTTAATTAGTTTAGATTAATCGTTTTAAAATAAGCTTTAATTTCCTTTTCACATTTTAATGTTTTCCAAACTTCTATTTCAATTTAAAAGTTTAGCTATAAAAACCAATAACTGTTCATTTTTGACCATTTTTCTTAATTTTCTCTTACAGCTGAGTCACTTGGCAAAACCGAGAGATGAAGACAAAGGATACAACGATCAAAACAGCCAAAAGAACACTGGTCCGATCGGATGTCTTGAATTTCCGATCGGACTGACTGATGAAGTGCACACCGGTCGGACGAACCGGTGCACCGATCGAAGCCACGGGCAGACACTTCCGTCCGATTGGACAAGACCTACGTCCGATCGGACAAGTACGTTATGCATGCAGATTTTCTGGATTCGGCAGTTACGAAACGGCTTTTGAAGCCTTTAAAACTCAGATTGTGGATTCGGCAGTTACGAAACGTCCGATCAAATGCAACTCGGATTTACTTGCTCTTTTTGGAGATGTTGGAGTTGCTTTACTGGAATTGGAGGAGGTTGTGTCTGTTGAACAGCATTGCGTTCTACCCAATGCTTTGACCAATCTTAATGTTGAGGTGGTAGAAGAGGCAATCGAGAAGGAGTTTTGGATGGTCGATGATTATTCCTTTTGTTCGACCGATCTCCTAGTCATTCCGGCGACCGAGCATTGTCCCACACTCAGGCTGACTTTCTATCTATTTTTGGTCATCGATTACTCACGTTTTCAACTTCCAAAGCCGGTTGAAGTTTTTATTTCTCTAATCATGGGACCTGCTCGCCGTTCCCACCTTGATGGTTTTCACTACACGCTCTTACTCTTGGAGAACACTAAGGCGTGGCACGATCGTCATTTATTTCTGGATCCCGGATAACATCACCTTTGTAAGTCGTCGAGCAAAAGACGTTAAAAATTTCACTTCTTGGGAGGTAACCCAAGTTTTTGTTATTTTTGTCCATAATTTTGTTTATTTATTTTTCTTATTTTATTTTGTGCATATTTGTTTGTGCTTAACTGGAGTTGGATGAATGTGGTAATGGTTTGTTGAGTTGTGCAGAAAAAGTGTGGAAAATGATGCTTTTCCAGGACATACGATCGGATGAGAGAAATTGACCGGTCGGACAAAGTACACTGGACTGTTGTTCGACCGAAGTGAGTGCATTGACCGGTCGGACAAAGCACACTGGACTGCTGTCCGACCGGATGAGAGAAGATGACCGGTCGGACAAAACACACTGGACTGTTGTCCGACCGGAGTGGTGCAGTGACCGGTCGGAATGGAGGCAGCAGACTTACTTGAAACCATCGCTCCATTTGTAGAGTTCCATCTTTCCCTCTGGACGGCATGGAAACTTAGGCAGGCCGAGCCCCAGTATTGTATCACTTTCTATCCCAACTCTCATTTTTCATTTTTAGTAATTTGTTGATTTTTCTTTATGTGTTTTGTGCTCGAGTGTTTGTTTAACCATTCTAACTATTCGCATGATAATTATTCGACATTTTCCTTTTTCCTTGTATTGATATGTATAATAGCAATGCGGACATTGCTTACTTTTTGTTTGTGGGGGGGGGGGGAGAGGGGATAGTCTATGCATGCATAATCATTTTGGTCGAATGGTTCTATTTGAGTCTTTCTTTGTGACGACGTACAAATCAACCAATTATTTATGTCGACGTAAGTTGAAATTATTCCCATGCTTATTTGTGTTTGTACTGGCTTMCCTGTCGGAATCATGTATTGTGTGATCTATCGTTGGAGTCTTTTGATCTTGTTTAGTGCAAGAATTTTCAAAACCTACTTATATATATATATATTTTAAAATAACACTTAGTTAGCAATTTTTCGAAGCTTTTTGAAACTCGATCACCTTGTTTTCAAAAGTTTGAATAAAACCCTAGTAAGGAGCCTTGTGTGTTTATCAACATTTCATGCTTTGATTCGATAAGTGTTTTGAGAAGTCTCTAAAGTTGCATGTGTACATTTGGTGTTGGAAATGACGATAGGCACATATAAACCTGTTTTCGGCCTTATTCATAAATAAAAACCACTAAAAATCCCTAATGAGCCCCCTTGAGCCTTTATTCCATCTCTTTGTTAGCTACGAGCTTAATTGTAGCTCTTATTTGATTTAAGTTTGTGAGATGAGATTTTATTTATCATTGGTTTATTGAGATGTGCCGATTGCAGGGTGGGAATTAGTGGGATACTATTATAAAAAAAAAAGAAAAAAGGAAAAGAAAAAAAAAGAGAAAGAAAGAAAAGTAAAAAAAAATATAAAAAAAGGGAAATTAAGGGTGCTTAACTTCATAAGAGCATCTAGATGTTAAAAATAAAGCCTATTTATAAAGGCAAATATTCGGGTTTCGGGGTTAGAAATAGCCTTAGCTATAAAAGGCTAAAAATAATGGTATATGGTTGTTTGGGAAGAATGAGGAGCAAAATTATGCTCTATGCTTAAAATTTTGGATTGAGTGAGTTATTGATTGCGTTTGTTCGCAAGTTAGCTACACATCTTTATATATGACATACCTTACCAAAGAGCCTACATTACAAACCCTAGAAAGTCCTCATCCGATTTTTGACTGATGAGCACACATACGCAATGTACGAGACTTTAATTTTCTCGAGTCATTGAATGCATGTTTATGTTGATCCAAGCGTATACACTTACCTTTTGGAAAACACGAGCAAATGAGTGCACCATTATATATAATTCCCTTTTGTGAGGATGCATTCTTTTGATTTCAAGGTGAAAAGGTAACTCGAGTTTAGATTTAAAGTTTTCGACGAAAGTGTTTATATTTGCAAAACTAAATTATATGTACAACACGACTCTTTGATCCAACCATTTTCACTCTACTTGGTTTTGATTCTTTCATTTGTTCGAGGACGAACAAATCAATTAAGCATGGGGTGGTTGATTCGTACGTATTTGTCACGAATCTTTAGTTAATTTGAGTTATGTTTGAGTCTTATTACCATCTTCTTCGGTTAAGAATAAGCTATTTTGCAGGGTTTTGTATTCTTTTGCCTTTTGCTTAACTTTTCGACTTTTCATCCAATAACTGTTCATTTTTGACCATTTTTCTTATTTTTCTCTTACAGCTGAGTCACTTGGCAAAGCCGAGAGATGAAGACAAAGGATACAACGCTCAAAACAGCCAAAAGAACACTGGTCTGATCGGATGTCTTGAATCTCCGATCGGACTGACTGACGAAGTGCACACCGGCCAGACGAACCGGTGCACCGATCGAAGCCACGGGCAGACACTTCCGTCCGATCGGACAACACCTACGTCCGATCGGACAAGTACGTTATGCATGCAGATTTTCTGGATTCGGCAGTTACGAAACGGCTTTTGAAGCCTTTAAAACTCAGAATACTGCAGAGAACGCGAGACTTTGGAATTGGACAGCTTTCGGATCCCCTTTGGGTCCTGAGACTGGATCATTAGAAGAGAGAATTGACAACCTTTGACTTATATCCCTCACGGAAAATTCGTTAGGAAGTTCAATTGGTTCGTTACAAACGCTGTAGACGGAGGTTCGTGACAAGCCTCTAGGATTCAGCGAGGTTTGTTTCATCCCCGGAATAGCTGGACTTAGCAAGGAATCATCGTAGTGTCGTGATAGAGTTTTCTCACGACTTAGTAATCTCTAAACCTTTCTCTTGTTAATTAGTTGGGTAATTCATGTTAGATGATAATCTTGTGATGTTATGAATAGTTTATGATTGAGTTCTTATGAATAATTTGGAGACGAATTATTTATGTTTGATTAGTTGATTGATATTATCGTAATTTGGATTTTTGGATGTTATTTATGTTATTTGCAATCATGATTAGTTGTTGTCTTGAGGTTGTGATAGTGAGTTTGTCAATGGTTGTTGATTAGAAATCACAAGTCTAGTGTCGGGAATCATTTAGAACCATAGATTGGGATCGTCGAGCGTTTGATCTACGAGTTGGAATTGACAACCCTAACTCATATACTAAGTGTTCAACAAAATTCCAATCGATCGTGGAGACGACTCTAAGGCCCTAGACTCCATTTTATTAATCTCTTAAAAGTTGAATTACATTATTAAAGCTTTTATTAACTTAAGTTAAGTTCTTGCAAAGAGATTGACGCTCTCTTTGCAAGGTTGGTTTTCAATCGTTCGTAGAATTAATCATCTTTTAGATATTGAAATTCTCAAAACAAAACCCCCTTGTCCGCGTGTTTAGTGTAGCTTTTTATTAATTTCTCGTTCGTACAAACAAACACAAAAACAACTTCCTATTATTCCTCCTCGAGAGATCGACTCGAGTTAACTTGCCAAGCCTACAAGTGATCCCGTTCTTTTGCGGGTGAACTAAAACCCTTTCAAAAGTAGACGAGCACTGTTTAATTGGATTTTAATTTTGAAAGGAATCGAAAAGTTCGGCTCAGGATGGTTATGTCTTTGCGAGATAATATGTTTACTTTTTATATGCGGGCTCGTTTTAGTTTCATAGGGATTATTAGTGATTCATGGTTTGATTATTTCTTGGATCTCATGATCTTACGGGGCGAAGTATGATTGTGAATGGTTATGAATTCGTGCGACCTATGGGTTTACTTTATACAGGGTTTATGGTTTGGTTTTTACATGGTTTAAAGTGCAGGTCCATACATGGTCTGAGTTGACAAAGCTATGCGTATAATAAATAGAAATGGAAGTGTTCACACAGATAAATATTGCTCATACATGCTACAAGCATAGATACAGGTTTTTAAAGTGAGCAACAAGCCCTCAGGTCGTGCTCGGTCCAGATGCAAGAATAATGTCCTCCAGAGGCGTATTAAACTCAGCAGAGAGCTTGGCCAACAGTACAGCTTGACCTTGGCAGGATAACAACCACTCAGCCTCAATCGGCTGGTTCATGTCGCCCTTGAAGGTGCTAAAGGGAGGCAACATATCGATGATGGCTGGTACTTTGGGGTTGTATGTGACGTTTAGCGTCGCGGCCTGGTTTTTGATTATTTCGGCGGCCTTGAAAGCCCACTCTTGGGTGCCACCAGCCATCTTGCCGAAATATATGGATGATTTCTTATAGGCTTTCAGCAATTCTTCTCGATATGCGCCCATGAACTTTTTGCCCGCTGCACTCGTGAGGAAGGTCCGACGACCTTCAGCTATGCCTCGCTCATGAGCCACCTAGTTCTGCTCCTTGAGCTTTTGATTTTTCACTTTAAGTTCTTCGACCTGACTAGCTGCATCTTTGACCTCAGTCCCCAAGCGAACCCTCTCGTCCTTTAGACCGTTCACCTGGCTCTTCAGGATTAATATTTCTTCTTCTCGAGCCTTCAGCAGGTGATTCACGCCATCCAGCTCTCCTTGAGTAAGGGATAGCTGCCGCGTTTGTTGCTCAGTTTGTGCGGTCAGCTCATCGCACACTTTCTGGAGCTCACTCTTTGCAGATCGAGCCATCAATTCCTCAGACATCTTGGCGACCAGAGGACTCAGCTGTGTCATGAAACTGTGTAAGGTTTTGCAAATATTATAATGGTGAGAAAAGTTCAAGTAATCACCTGTTTGGTTATCTGCTCATTAAGGAAGGCATGTATTTCTTTGGCGTTGCCGCACTGGGCCAATCCTTTTCCCAAGCCAGGCGAGCTAGCGGAGGTCATAGCGGAGGTCTTACAGAGGCGGTGATGTTTTTGGCCAGGAGAGCTCAGACTCTTGGCAGCGGGCTGGAGAGGACATTTCCCCTTTCCTTTTGAGGATTTTTGCACCAGCTGTACTTCCTCCAGGTCGTCCTCTTCCTGATCGGCCTCTGTTCCAAAGGCTTGGTTCATCACTTCATCCATGCTGACTGGAGGAGGCGCTGAGGTAATGGCGGGCTGGGGATTGGGTAGCTCTGTGACTTCCTCAGAGCTCGGTGAAGTGCACCTATTGACAAATGCAACTGCAATAGCAAAGTGGTGTTATTATTCAGTTATAACAATGAAGGATGATGTAAAATCATAAAACATGGGAGACCTACCGAACTCTGATTTGGTCAGGGCAAGATCTGGGTCGATGGGGCGAGAGTCGATGCCTACATAACGGAAAACTTTGGACCGGCTGGTGAGTAGCACCACGTCGAACGGGCGCTTACTCCATTCCGCGAGCTGGTCAGAGTATCTTTTGTATAAAATGGGTAAGTGTTGGGGACTATGAAGTTTGGGTTATTTTGGGGTGTCGTATTGCAACTCGGTCGGAAAGGGCCATTCCTCCGTATTGTGAATGAAGAAGAAATTCTTCCTCCATTCAGGAACTTTATTTGAGGGGTTTATTAAAAAGCGGGATTTGCCCGTGCAGGCAGAAAGATAAAAAGAATTTTGTTGATATTTTATTTGAAAGCAAAATTGGAAAAAACCAGGGTCAGGTTGGGTATTATAGTATTTAATTAATATAACATACCCCGCCAAAAATTTCATAGAGTTGGGGGTCAGTTGTAAAGGGGAAACTTTATACAGGTGGGAGATCTCGATATAAATTTGATGTGGTGGGAATCTGAATCCCGACCTGAGTAGCTCGTCGAAAAGGGTGATGTTGTTTGGGGAAGGTTTCACGGGGTCTAAGTGAAGAATATCGGGCAGAATCATTTTTGCGGTCTTTGGGAGGTTAAGGGTTTGTTCGAATTCTTCAAGTTTTTCAGGGTCAGGGAGTAGCCAGCAATTGTCTTTAATTTTTTTGGTGGTGAAGGACGAGGAAGGTAGGTCGGTAGCATTTATGGAGCGAGCTATAGTCACGGGGTTTTCCAGAAAGTGCTCGCAAGGCGGTGGGTTCGTATGCTTAACTACGGGAATGCCTTCCGATATATTTACAAGGGCCAAGGGGGCGGGAGAAGGGTCTTCAGATATGTTTTCTAGAGAGGCTTGGGTATTGGAGTGAGCCCTAGTCTGGGCTTCTAACTCCGACCAGCTGACGTCGCCTTCTGGCTCGTCGCGAAGGCCGGAGGGGGAAAGGGGCTGTTTTTGTCTTTGCTTGAAAATTTAGGGGTTTTCGATGGGGTTTGAATCAGGGGAAAGGCCAGAATTTTGGGAATTAGGGTTGGGGGATGCTAATTTCGTCATCAATCAGAAAATACAGGGGGAAGGAAATAGCATAAAACACAACAACTCAGAAGATGCAACACATATATAATAATAAATGTGAAATTATTGAATGAGGGGAGGATATAGGGGATTTACACATTTTTGGTATCCTGGAGGTCGGCGATGAGCGGTGAGCTGTTGATAATTTCCTGAAGATCTGGGAGTGTGCGAGCTTTGTTGCAAAGCAAAAATGGTGAAGTTTTGCGAATGTTCGGGGTAAAGTGCCGAGTGAAGGGAGATGGAGGGATTTTGTGTGTATGGGGCGGCGTAAAAAGTAGATGAGACTGATAGGAGCGGGAAGTTGGTAGGGTTTCAAGGAAAGTTTTGGGCCTTTTTCTTTTGGGCCCACAGTGTTTATTATACTACGAGAAAATGAGAGGGTGACATGTGTCCGACACTTTATCAGGCTGCATTTAATGAGTCTTTATGGAGATGTGATGTACAGTGGAAAGCGTGTTTTGACTTTTTTGGCTGCTTATGATTACGTTTTCTTGGATTGTTGTGCCCGATTATAGCTTCAGGTTAAAGGCTCTATGGTTTTAGGTCGTCAGGTAGGGAGTCTGGGGACTCGACCTGGGGGACTCGCGGATTTGTTCCAAGAGGATCATTCTTCTCGAAGGATGAGCGAGCTCAGCGAGCAGACTTTGTTGGAGGTCGCGGTCTTGTACGGTAAATTATTATGGGGTGATTTTGGTATTATAGCTCAGTGTGACGAGCTAAAGTACTCTACAAATATGGCTTGGTAAAGCGGGGAATTTGTTCGTGTTTTATTGTTATTTTGAATGGTTATGTTCTTTAAATTTTCTGTTTTACATGTCCTACCTGATTTCGTACCTCAATCAGCTAAAACATGGGGGACTAGCTGATACGGAACTAAAAATTCATACGTAATATATGAGGGTATTTATAGTAGGCGACCTCATTTCTTGGAAGGAGCATTTCTCCTGAGAGATGTGTGAGCCGGTTTGTAGAGCTTCTAAGAAGTGGGCGAGTTGGTTTGTAGAGTAGAGACTTGGAGTATGAGGATGAATTTTCATATAGGGTCGCGACCTCTTATGTTCTTGTTAGTTGCGCATTGATCTGATAGCTCGGTTGTGGACTTTATAAATATTAGGCTCGAATGGGCTCATATGGGGTTCCGGCGGACTGTATGGAAAGAATAACAGGCCCAGGCCTATTCTGATAATTTAAGCGAGAGATTTATTATTTATGGGAACTTAGCATACACGAGAAATTCTAATTCTAAGTCGGTTATGGTATTTATGAAATTGTAATAGGAGAAGGAAACCCTGGTTTGGGGAACATTTCTCTTGTCTCTATAAAGGGGTGCACACCTCTCTTTATTTTTCAAGTTGTTGTTGTTGTTTACGGATTGATCTCTAAATTATCTCTCGCATTATCTGATTTAAGTATCAGAGGACCTTCGTCGGGGCCATCCTCCCCCTTGGCTGAAGGTGTTGTTTTGCAGGATCTGTTAGGTCGTTAGGAAGATTTCTGGAAGCTTATCAGGTCGTTGTGACATGTTTGGAAGCTGTTTAGGTCGCTGATCTCCTGTTTAAGTTTAATACCCACTATTCTTGATAACCAATCTTTTTGATTTTATCAATTATTATTTTATATGTTATAAACTTATCTTTTTTGAAACCAAAGACACTTGCTTTATCTTGAATGTTGATCGGCACAAACCTGATACATAGTGAGAAAGATAATTCAAATGACAATACACCAAAAATGTGTCAGGCTCTGATTATCTATCAGGATGTTTATCGTGTATGTATTGAATATCATTCCCAGTATGACAGTTAACTAAATAGTTGGTTCATATACAAATTCTTTTATTAAAACAAGTACAATTATTTTCTAAATCAAATGCCAACAAGAGCTTAAGTCTAATAAAGTATTAGATGTTTAATAATATAGGAAATGACTACGGTACCTTCACGGTATCATACCCTCACCCCCTCCTGCATTTACAAGCGTTGATTTCTTTATATTAAAAACCTAAATTTATATTCTCATTCATCTGATGGTTACTATTGATTGAGGAATGGTGCCGTGAAGGTACCATAGAAGTTCCCAATAATATAATTTAAAAGTTTTTATACTAAGCAAAACCAATATCAAAAGTTTGTCCAGAAAACTCAAGCTTATGCAACATATAAACCATTTAAATGCACATAACACTTTCAAATACATTTTGTTACCATGTTTTGATATTCAGTTTCATGTTTTGACATTTAACAAAACATAAATAGATGTTAGCACGCGAATATTCTTTTTACTAAAAAAGGGTTTTTATTTCCAGTCTCAATTTTATAGATCAGTGATTTTGTAAAGAAATAATAGTAGTTCAATATATCTTGACACCATATATCAAAAAAGAAATATTGGCCCCATTTGGTAAAGAGAGATTTGGGCCAAAATTAGAGGATTTGACTCAATTGAGAGGATTGACCAGTCAAATCCTCTAATTGATATGTTTGGTAAATATAGGTAACAATTAGCTTATGGAGCTCTTTGAGAATAGAGGTTTTGAAAATGAATTGAAATGACAATTTTTTCCTCAAATTATCCAAAAAAAAAAATTATTAGTTTACATACAAAAATTTATTACAATTAAATAATAGCAATAGTTATCCAAATTAAATTTAATATATTAAAAAATTTACAACTCAATAAATTTTTATAAATAATAATTTTTAAATAATGATTATTTTATGTAAAAGTTACTTTAATTATTCAATATATTATAAATTTTATTATTAATAAAAGAAATTCTCAACAATAAATTGTGCAAATGCCCATTTTTAATCATTTTACACGATCAAATAGCTATCATCTCTCAAATATTTACCAAACACTTTTATACAAACTGATAATGCAATCAGTTATTCGCTAACAGCTAATGCAATCAGCTATCCGCTGATTGCCAAATTGAGAAGATCAGTAGTTCAATATTTACATTCTATACTAACAAATTATACCAAGAACAACATAAATTAGATTTTCAAATGAAATTTCATAGTATAAGACAACATCATAAAACATTTTTTGAGATTTATAATTCAATAATTAAATAGAAAATGATTACATGCTGCAACTAAAAATGGCCTTAATAACATGATCGTTTGCAGTTTATTCATGATGTTCGGTCATATATTTCATGCAGTTTATTCACTATGTTTGATCATATGTGTAAAGGTTATAATTTATGTTTCATGCTTGAAAAAGTTTCTTTATAATTAATTCTGAAATTGATTACGTAAACTCTGCAACTTTCTTTATTAAACAATCTATTGCGCGAAATTTCTATTAATAAGTATTTTTTTTTTTTGTTAATTAGCCTAATATTTAGGTGAGTACATGAACGTAAATACACTATGAGATTAAGAAAATATATTTATAAAGGTGTAATTTGTGTTTCATCATTCTGGGAGGGTTTATGTCACCACAAAAAGATAAATTATATAATGAAATACAATATACACTACGAAAAATAGTATTTTACCAAGGGAAATAGCTAGGAAAATATTACCCTCAAAACTCTCGTGGGCATTACCGAAGGCAAATATTACTGAGGGATTTTACCTTCTGTACTACTTCCCTCGATAAATTCTTCGGAAATACGGCGCCAAAATTTACCGCCACAATTATCGAAAGTAATATCGAAGGCTTTCCGAGGGTATCATTACCGAAGGAATTCACCCTTCAAAATACCGAAGGGACCGCCTCACTCTGTTCTGCAGAACAAAAAAAAAATTAAAGGGAGAAAGAGAGAGAGAAGACACTCGCCGTCGTCGTCCATCGACTGCAGTTGCTATTGCTCGCCGTCGATTATCGTCGCCTCCACCAGCGCTTGTCACCGCCACACCCACCACCCCCAGTGCCTGCTCCAGCTTCCACCACCTGCCTCCGCCACCTCAGTCCAACCTCCACCACCACCTGCCACCGAGCGCCGCCAGATTCAACGAGGTAAGTCCAATTTCATTTTTGTTAGTTTTTCACTTTTATTTTTATATTTTTGTGTGTATTTTTTTGCTGAATTATTATATAATTAGTAATTAAATTAGGGTTTAATTTCCTAATTACAATTAGATTAGGGTTGATTACATAATTATTCTTCAATTAAGGTTTAATTTATGGATAATTATATAATTAGGGTTCAATTTAGGGATGATTATATAATTAGGATTCAATTTAGGGATAATTATACAATTAGGGTCAATTTAGGGATAATTATACAATTAGGGTTTAATTTAGGGGTAATTATATAATTAGGATTTAATTTATAAATAATTATATAATTATGGTTTAATTTAGAAATAATTATATAATTAGGGTTCAATTTATGTATAATAATATAATTAGGGTTTAGTTTAGGGATAATTATATAATTAGTGTTCAACTTATGGATAATTATATAATTAGGGTTTAATTTAGGAATAATTATATAATTGGGGTCCAATTTAGGGATAATTATATAATTAAGGTTCAATTTAAGGATAATTATATAATTGGGGTTTAATTTAGAAAAAATTATATAATTAGGGTTTAATTTATAAATAATTATATAATTAGGGTTCAATTTATGGAAAATTATATAATTAGGGTTTAGTTTAGGAATAATTATATAATTAGGGTTCAATTTATGGATAATTATATAATTAGGGTTTAGTTTAGGGATATATAATTAGGCTTCGTTGGTTCAAATAGGGTTCGATTATGCAATTAGGATTCGTTAGTGTTCATTAAGAGTTCAATTATGCAATTATCTTTTAAAGTATATTCGATTAATAATTTAATATATGTTATGGTTTGTTGTTATGGTTTAATTGTGATTGATTGATGTTGTGATTGGTTTGGAAAGACGTCGGTGATGACGTGATGTACGGCGCCGGCCGGGAGGTTTCGTCCCTCCAATAACGGTTTTCAAGATTCTTTTAAAAAATAATGGAGGTTTTAAAATGTTTTAAATTGTTGGTAATGGTGGTTTTGAAATACCGTGGTGATCGATACGTGGATGTTGTGTTTAACACATATGTTATTTTGTAAATAATGTTTACATGATGTGATTTATTGATTGATGTAGTATACGTCTATGATGGTGTGGTTTACGGCGCCGGCCGGGGAGGTTTCATCCCTCCAACAATGGGGTTTACAATAATTTCGACCCATAATATAATCTTTCTATCTACACTCAAATAATATACCTTAGACTCATTTGACATTTAGTATCGAATAGAGAGTTCGATACTAAATCCCGAATTGTCCACTTATTTAGACAGTTTGAGAGAGTGATTGTAATATAACTTATTTTATCTATATGTTTTTTTGGTTGATTATAAAGTTTTTGGTTTAGGAGCTCTCTTTTGTTCTCGGGTGCACTGCAATATATGTGTACTTAGAGAACAGAAGGGAGATGCTGCCGAAATTTTTAGTCAATAAAAATTCATATACTAAGACACTGTATTACTAGAAAATCACGTTTTTGAATGGGATAAGGCCCTTACCAAAAATTCAGTCATTTCTAGCCACCCTCATGCTGCCCATTTTTCAATAAATCAATATAATAATCGTATAATGTTAAGATGAGTTCCGATCGTAGTTGTAGGTACAAACAAACCACCAACGGCTTTTTATCCTCACAATTCGTGGATTGAGTCGAGAGTTTTATTGAATTTGCTCTAGCACATTCCGCTCATAAGGACGGAGAGAGGCTGAAGTTTCCTTGTAATCATATTAGATGCAGGAATAATAGGTTTCTCGACATCAATGAGATTAAGTACCACTTGGTTAGATACAGATTCGAGCCGAATTACTATAGATGGGTTTACCACGGAGAAAGCTGGCCCGCCACCTCCGGACGTCATCCCGGTTTTCAAGCTGGATGACCCTCTTACATCGCTTCTTGATTCGTACATATTTTTTATGTATTTGTATATGTTTCGAGTCATGCTTGAGTCTTTTTGTTATCTTTTTTGGGTTGAGATAAAGTTATTTTGCATAATTTTGCATTCTACAGCTTTCTACTTAACTTTTCAATTTTTCAATCGATAACTGGTCCTTTTAAGAGAACTTCTATGTTTTCTCATGCAGCTAGAGCGTTTGATGAGTCTGGTATTTGAAGAGGATTAAGCTCGTAAACTGTTACGAGAATCCAGAGACAAGGTCAAGAAAGTCAGCGCCAAAAAGTAACCACAAAGACACTCATCCGGTCGGATGGATCTCACATCCGACCGGATTGGCCTATGAAATCAAAACCGATTGGATTCCCAACCGAATTAGCCCACTGGACTCACATCCAGTCGGATAGATCTGACAACCGACCATATTGGCTGATAAGACCCCCATCTGGTCGGATTCCTCATACCATCCGGCCGGATGCGAGCATTACAAACTCGGATTTTCAAAAGATCTTCAGTTATGCAGGCAATGAATAGGGGTTTTCGAGCTACAAAAGGGAGGAGAATGTCAGCAAAAACCGGCTATCATATATAATCTTTGATCTTTCACGTATCTTATGACATATCTTTGGACATACTTTCCGCAATATAGCCCTCACGACAATTCTATACGAGTTTGATCGGTGTCGTTAGTTCATCATCTTGAAGAACATAATACGGGGTTCGTGACAAGCTTCTGGATTCGTAAGCATAGAAGATCATTCCTCTGGAATCGCTGGAGTTAGCTATCTTTCACCTTTCAAGTTGATTCCTTTCGTTCGAGATTAATATTCTCTAGAACTCTTCTCTATTTTGTAGTTGTGAATCTTTCAATTGGTATTTCTTGTTTGGAAATTTAGAATTGGAATATTGTATTTTGTTTTAATTTCTTGTGAATGACTTGGTTTACATGTTTAGCTTAATGTTGGATAATTTAGTTAATCGAATCCTTGCTATCATTTGGTTGTTGGGTTGGTAATTGATATTTTTAGGAGCATAATTCGTTAATGCATTCCAAGTGTTCGATAATATGCTTTGTCTCTTATTCATAGTTTAATTTTCTTGTTAAGCTTTCAAATAGTTTATAAATAAGTTTTTAAATTCGTCGTTAAGTTCTTGCATAGAGACTGACACTCTCGTTGCAAGATTAGTTTTAATATCTAGTTTGTTTATAATAATCAAATCAAAAACCCCTTTCGATCGCGTGTTTAGAATAAGAATTTGTGATTTTCAATATAATAAACATCGTCGACTTTGTATTTCCACTCCTCGAGAGAATCGACTCGGTTTAACTTGCCAGTCTACACTGACCTCGTTCTCTTGCGGGTGAACTTACTTTCAAAATGTAGACGCGCACCGTTTAACTTATTTTAATATTTAAAGGAGAAAATTTAGCCCGACTCAAAATTTGGCGCCATTTCCGGGGAGTGGAAAAGGTTTTGACGAAGTTTATTCGTGTTAAATTATATGCTTGATTTATGTATAATTATTCTTGTTTGCCACTCGATGCATTGATGTTGTTTGTTGTTGATGCAAGGTCGTAGGGGCCTTAGAGGTGAGCTTGCCCCGTTTATTAACAACATTGAATGAGTAGGGAGACCGAGAAGACTCTTTCTTTCCCCCGAAGGGAGCCCATTTGAAGCAACCCCAGCCACCATGTCAAACATTCCAAATTATGGCGGACAAGGAACCTGAGGAAGAGGAGGAGGAACAAATGGAGGTCGAGGTAGAGGATACAACAACCGCACTCTACCTCGCGATCAATAATATGGCATGCCACCCGACGATGACATGCACGATCAAGATCAATAGAACGACCCCCAAGATGAAAACCCGTAGATGTTTGCTCTTATTGGTGATCAAGAGCACAAACAGGACGAGGAGCAGAGAGGACCCGAGATCCTCGATGATGGAAACAACAGAGGACCCCATCCCCAAGACAACTGCCGAATCATGATGCCGGAAAATCTGGTCAATCGTACACCACAACACTTCTGGAACCGAGAAGAAGCTCGAGCCTTCAATGCTTGGGCAAACCAGGAGTTCGAGCATAACCACGTTGGTAATGACATAACCTAGCCCCGAAATAACCAACGGAACTAAGAGTATGAGAACTGAGAGCGAGAACTAAATCGGTACCGAAACAGAGGAGAAGAGCGACAGTATCGCGCTTGGCAGGACAAAAATACCCAAAGAAATGTGTATGAGGAGGAGGATTATAGGCATTATGACAATGATCAGTATTTTGGCAATCAGGAAAATTACGGTGGAAGGAGAGACTACGGAGGACGTGCTAAATTTGGAGGGGGACGAGCCCCTCGATATCTGAACGAACGCCAACAAAGTGACCTCATATGCCCGACTATCGGTTCATTCAGCTCGGCTATAGTCTTAGGACCCGTAGCTCGAGACTATGACTTGAAGTCCAACCATGCCAGCCAACTACTAATTTTCTACGGCATGCCAAATGAAGACCCGCTCGATTTTATTCGAGAGTTCTACGCAGTGGTGTCCGGGATTCCAGCAAGGGGGCTAACAGAAGGGCAACTGAGAATGAGATGCTTCCCAAGCACCCTGAAGGAAAAAAGCGAAGCGGTGGCTTCTATCATTGCAATCGAACCCCCTAACCAATCGGGATATGGTTTACAAGAAGTTTGTGGGCAGTTTACTCGGCCCAAATGACGTCGAAGTTGAGGAGAGAAATTACCAATTTCGAGCAAATGGATGGGTAATCGTTCCACAAAGCATGGGAGTGTTACAAGGTGATGTTCCATGCATGCCCACATCATAATAACAGTGCCGAAATGGTCAACAACTACTTCCACGAGGGCTTGTTGCCAATCTAAGCAACAAGTGGAGGCGAAGGCCGGCGATTTTGGAGACTTGACCGCAAGGTAAGCATGGGATCTTTTTGAACTAATGAGCGAGAAATTACAATAGACGAGCTCACGGCCAAGGAAAGTCAAAGTGAACGAAGTGTCAACTGCTCGAGAGGAGAATAACAAGATTGAGGAACTCACGAAGCAAGTGGCATTGCTGAAAAATATGATGAAGCGAGAGGAGGAGGAGTGGCAACCGTCACACGAATTGTGTGAAATTTGTGGAGCATTGGGACATGGAGCTAATGCGTGTCAGGTGACGTTTGACGAAGAAAAGGATGAAGAGGTGAACGCCGTGCAAAACTTCCTGCCCAATAACAAGTCGGGTCAAAAGTTCACCAAAAACTATGACCCTTACTCCAACACATACAATCTAGGTCTCCGAGATCATCCTAAATTCAAGTACAACCCGGGGAATCCTAATTACGTGCCAGTACCTAAACACCTCAATACTTGGAACCACCTCCCCCAAACATAAATCAAGGAGGCCCAAGTAACTACAATTCCTATCCGAACAAAGACCAAGGGAACTATCAACAACGCTATCCGCAAGGGCGAAATCACTCAGACCAACAACAATACCAAGCTCCGCAACCACAACAACAAGCTACACCTCCCTTAAATTTCGACGAAGAGTTGCGGTTGTGTCAACAGCAATAAGAATCTGAGACTCTCCGCAATCGAGAGGAGACTCTCCGAACCATTGAAGAAAATAATCACACAAGAAGCAAATGGACAAGCTGGAGATGATGATGGGGCAGATCTCCGCGTCCTTAGAAAATCTCGGAACCGACCCGGGGAAGCTTCCTAGTCAACTCGAACAAGCAATGTCAATACATGTACTCCAAGGAGGAAAAGAAGTTGATAATGGGGTCGGAGAGTTGTAGGAAGAAGAAGTTATGGACGAGCCTATTTCGAAAGAAGAAGAAGCAAGTACTGACGTGCCGCTCTCAAACGACAAAAAGGTGGCAATTGAGGGGATTCATAAATCCCAAAACAGATACATTCCGGTTTCTATCACCAGGAACTTTCCATCCAAGAAAGCCAATGCGAGCAAGGAAGGCACAGCCAAGACATCCAACCAGATGACCCAAGAATCCAACCGGATTGCAAGAACAGAAGATTTATCCGGTCGGATGAACCAAGAATCTGGCCGGATTGAAAGATAAGAGGAAACATTTGACCGGACGAGAGAGAACATATGGTCGGACAACAAGATAGTAGCTTCATCTGACCAGACTGGTGAAGGTATCCAGTCGGATACAAATCTTGAGCAGGGTGATCCCAAGCTGTTTCAAGCTGAAATGAGTCATTTGTGATCCCATGTCGTTTCCAAGTCATCTTAAGCCAGCAAGGGAGAACGAGTAGTTCATGGAGCTCTATAACATGTTTAAGAATGTGAACGTCGATCTTCCGCTAATTGACGTGATAAAAGTGATTCCATCCTACGTTAAGTTTTTCAAGGAGCTCTCATCAAAGGAAAGACGTCTAGAAGCAAACGAGAGAATTGAGCTGGCAAGGAAGTGAGTGAAATAGGCCACCAAGTGGTACTGCCGAAAGTAAGTGATCCCGGGAGTTTTTGCATCACGATGACTCTAGGGGATGTGCAATAGGCACGGGGAATGCTCGATCTAGGGTCAAGGATCAACTTGATGCCCTACGCCCTATACAAACAACTTGATCTTAGGGGGGATGAAGCCAACACGCATGCGACTTCAACTAGCAGACCGCTCGGTGAGATCATTGGGAGTGGTCGAAGATGTTTTGGTAGAAGTCGGCTCATTAGTAATCCCCGTGGATTTTGCGATTCTGGACGTCGGAGAAGTGGCCCAAGCAAGCAAAGAGCATACTATTCTCTTGGGACAACCATTCATGGCAACCTCACACACTATGATTGATGTGCGTCAAGGCAAAATAACCTTATCCGATTTTGGCAAGTCAGTGATATTCTCACTCATAGACACCTAAAATGCTCCATCATCTCTTCTGGGTCCCGATTGCTCTTATCTTGATTCTGTGTACCAATGCATGAAGGAGTTGTACGGTGTCGTGCCAATAGAAGAGGGGAACGTTGAGGATGACTATTTTGATTCAAATGCGGAGGGGGTCGTCGATCTATTTCAAATCGAAGACGAAGTGGGAAATATTGCAATTCGGAGTTGATCGAGCTAGAGGAGATTCGTGACAACTCTTATAAGACGGCCTGGACGAGCAAGCAAATGATGAAGGGGAAACAAAACATGCTCGTTCTGAAATTCAACAAATCCGGTCGAATAACTGGGCATTGTGTGAAATTGTACCGCAGAGGGCCCGCCCCCAAGCATGATCATGAAGCTATACTGTTGATCAACTCACCTCAAAAAGTTTGAGACTCAAGCGAGGTATCGTCGAGCAAAAGACATTAAAAGTTTCACTTCTTGGGAGGTAACCCAAGTTTTCATTTCTTCCATAGTTTTGTTTAATTTTATTTTCATTTTTCTTATTATTTTTGTATATATTTTTCTGTGTGATAAACTAGAGTTGGATGGATTTAATAATGGTGTGTTAAGTGTGTAGGGAGTGATGAAATTCAGCAGCTGCAGATAATCCTGTTGGATTGGAGGAGAATATGGTCGGACCCCACCTTTGCAGCACCATCCGACCGGATTGGAGCATGTGACCGGTCGGATAAAACACACTGTATTATCATCCGACCCGATTGGAGAAAGTGTCTGGTCGGATTCACTTTTGGACGCACCATCCAATCGGATAGCAGGCTACATCCGACCGGATGACACAATAGATTGATTTAAAAATAGTCGCCCCTTTTGTATTTCAGTTACAATTCTCCCATTTTTAGAAAGAAAACCCAGCGATTCCACTCTTCCAAATTTTCACCCAACACAAATCAACAACAATCAACCTCCAAATGAACCTATCTGATTGGAGAACTCAAATCAAGCAACTTCAACCGAACGGAAGACGGAAAGCTCCAAACTCAATTCTTGCCAAAAATGCCCATCTTCAATTCTCAAGGTATAATGACTTAAAACTGAACTTATTTGAATTGTTGGGAGTTGAATTGCAGGAATTCGGATAAGTGGTTGTTTGTTTTAAGAAATTGAGCAAGATTTGGGGTTGAGTATGAGTCGCACAGCAGGTGTTCGACAAATTACCTGAAAGAGTTTTCCTCCCAAATTTTCGAGTTTTTCCAACTTGTAATGGCTTCCGGATCCCGAACAAAGAGAGGAAAGGATGCTAGCAAAGGGAAGTGGGTGAGCCGGGGGAGAGGTTGGAGCGATTCCGTGGGATCCCTAGCACCGTTCCGCCTTGAGGACAAGGGAGAGATTAAGCTTTACAAGTCCTTGATTCACTCGGAACGTCTACGCCCCCTGATCGACGAATCCTCGATGCGCTATTTTCGGAATCCGTCTCCGCAAGAGTACGGAGCCGGTTGTAGGGCGGCGAGTTCTTCCCGAGTCGTGTCTCTCGAGAATGGATGTTATCGGCTTATCGGTTTCTTATTTTCTCTTATTGTCGATTGAAATTAAACTAATCTAAACTAGGAAAGCGATAGTCATTGATTCGGTTTTGGTTTTTATAGCTAAACTTTTAAATTGAAATAGAAGTTTGGAAAACATTAAAATGTGAAAAGGAAATTAAAGCTTATTTTAAAACGATTAATCTAAACTAATTAACTAAGAAAGCTAATAATGTAAATTAGGGAAATGGAGGGAAAATTAAAGTCAAGCTTATTTGAAAAAGTCAATATTAATTTAACAAAAACCAAAGTTTAAAAAAAGGAAGATTATATAGAACTTATAAAAACTTAGGAATTGATCTAATTAACTTAACAACTTAAAAGCATAAGTTCAAAAGCTAGAAAGGTGAAAGATAAAAATAAGAGTTTTGATGATCAAATTAACAATTAAACTACGATCAAACATCAACACAAAATTAAAAGAAATAACAAGGAAATAAAACTATATTAATGGAAAGAGTTTACCAAACTAAGGATTCCACAAAAGCTTAAAAGGGAAAGCTTGGAAGCTTGACAATGGAAATCTGAAACTTGAAGGATATGTGCTTCCACAATTTAGCTAATGAAGATCAAACCCTAAACTAAAACTAAAAGTAATTAACTAACTAATTTCTAGGATTTTTAATTGATCAAAATGAAAAGGAGATATGAAGATTGTTGAAGGAGCTTCCTTGGAGAAGAAAGAGCCCTCAGCTGCAAGTTGTCTGTGAATGAAATGACGTCTCCTGATTAATACATCTCATAGGGGCAAAAACATCCAAAAGTGGCAAAAAAATCTGCTTTTCAGTCGATCGGCTGTAAAGCAGTCGATCGATTGGTAGTCGATCGGTCAAGTCGCCTGTCGATCGACTACGCTGTCAAAATGGGCAAAAGTCCCTGGAATCCAGTCGATTTTGGAGTTCCAGTCGATCGACTGCAGTCGATCGGCCACGTCGGTAGTCGATCGACTGCAGTGTCAAAAATGGCCAATTAAGTATCAAAAAAAAAAGAAAAAGAGACGAATAAACAAGGGATACGTTATAAACTCCTTGAAGTTGATTGAAGTAGCAGTTTTTCCTCTTTTTTTCCATTTTTAGTATATACTT
>BMAC01000113.1:693990-745035 GCA_014905375.1 Phtheirospermum japonicum
GCATAGCGTCTTCTTGCGGTAAGCCGTGGAACGTGGGTAGTCGGTTTAGGTCTATCGGCCGCAAATCGTATTCGAGAGCCTCGGGGCTCAATCGAATACAAGAGGAGAAGTCGCCCATGTACGGCCTCGACACCTCCTTGATACTATTGGTAGGACCCCCGTCGGGGTGGCGAAAGGGTGACCTCCGATATCACGAACGGCATACGGGTTTTCATTAACGCGCGGCGCTCGTGGAAAATCTTGAGGTATCGGGTTTTGGAATTGGGGCACGGGCCCAGTCGGATGCGGGAATCGTGGCTCGTGCCCGTGGGGGGCGTAGTGTGGACCTTGATGAAACTGCCTCGGAACTTGGAACGGCGGTTGATACGCGTACGGCGGCCCTCCGATGATCGTACCTCGGTAGGGCATCCCGTGAAATTGAGAATTCGAACTTTGGGGGTCTTGGTTCGTAAAACCATTTCCCCCTTGGTCGAACGTCGTCGCATAGACGGGTTGTGGGTCTTGAAGAGCCGCGGCTTGAGGTGCCGGCGTGGGCCGGTCGATAATGGCGGGTGAGGAACCCCTTGGTTGTCGTGGGCAGGGGCAGGAGGCGTCGGGTTTTCGACCGGAGTGGGCCATAGTTGGGTCTTCTATCACCGGTGATAATAAGGAAGGCAACGGGACGTCGGACGTGTTTCGCCTAATTGTGGCTCGTGCGTCTCGTCGCAACCTCTCGGGGTTCGGCAAGAATGGAATCAACTCCTGTCTGAGCGATCGCCGACCTTGCATACACAACAACAACAAAAGATCACGCGTATCGAATGTAAAACAATTAACTAACTACTATTTACAATAATAATAAGAGTAATTAAGAACGCCATTGGCCTTAATCCATCCCCGGCAACGGCGCCAAATTTTTGATCGACGAATCCTCGACGCGCTATTTTCGGAATCCGTCTCCGCAAGAGTACGGAGCCGGTTGTAGGGCGGCGAGTTCTTCCCGAGTCGTGTCTCTCGAGGATGGATGTTATCGGCTTATCGGTTTCTTATTTGCTCTTATTGTCGATTGAAATTAAACTAATCTAAAATAGGAAAGCGCATAGTCATTGATTCGGTTTTTGGTTTTTATAGCTAAACTTTTAAATTGAAGTAGAAGTTTGGAAAACATTAAAATGTGAAAAGGAAATTAAAGCTTATTTTAAAACGATTAATCTAAACTAATTAAATAAGAAATCTCATAATGTAAATTAGGGAAATGGAGGGAAAATTAAAGTCAAGCTTATTTGAAAAAGTCAATATTAATTTAACAAAAATCAAAGTTTAAAAAAAGGAAGATTATATAGAACTTATAAAAACTTAGGAATTCATCTAATTAACTTAACAACTTAAAATCATAAGTTCAAAAGCTAGAAAGGTGAAAGATGAAAATAAGAGTTTTGATGATCAAATTAACAACTAAACTACGATCAAACATCAACACAAAATTAAAAGAAATAACAAGGAAATAAAACTATATTAATGGAAAGAGTTTACCAAACTAAGGATTCCACAAAGCTTAAAAGGGAAAGCTTGGAAGCTTGACAATGGAAATCTGAAACTTGGTAGCGGTCGGGAGGGGAAGGTAGAGTATAGTCTTCATATCTTGGGTAGTAGGGATTTGAGCTGAAAAGTGCACAACAGTCGTAGCTTGAGTAGTTCTAAATGACTGAAGCTTCCTCTTGTGGCTCTTCGTCAAATATCACTCGCCATGCATTCGTCAAATGCCATCGTGATCCGCAGCGATCACATTCTTCAATATCCTTCTTCGATAAGGCTCGACTTGCTAGCTTAGCTTTCAGGGATGCTATTTCTCTGGTCAATTCATCGATCCTTTTGTGTCTTGAAGTGTATGAATTTGAAGATGTATCCCACTCAGGCGAATAGAATGTCTCTATGAACCAATTGTATACTTCCTACCACATCCCCAAGGAATCGGGCTCTGAATGCATAAATAACTTTCTTGCCCGACCCTTCAACGTGTAGAGGAAGAGTCGCACCTTCACCTCATCCCTCGTAAGGCCTAAAAGAGGGAACGTTCGGGTATTGGCCTCGTACTCTTGGATGAAATTGAATGGATCCTCACTCGGGAGCCCATAAAATACCGGGAGTTGCTCATAGTAGAACTCATCCGGATCGTGGTCACGCATCGTTTGATTCCATCGAGTGGTCGGTTGGGGATTAAAACAAGCGTATGGGTTAGACATTCTTTTTTTTTATATGGCTTGTTGAATCTTGGTCGTCAAGGTACCTTGTAATCACAACACTCAACGCACAAGATTAAACGCACCGGTGGATAATAACAAAAACGAACAAAAATGGAAAATCACAAACGAACACGAAAAACAAACAAAATCAATAAAAACATCAACAAAGATAACGAAGAGAAAACACAAAAATTACAACCTTTAGCCTTCCCCAACAACGGCGCCAAATTTTGAGCCGAACTTTTCGGTTCCTTTCAAAATTAAAATCCAATTAAACAGTGCTCGTCTACTTTTGAAAGGGTTTTAGTTCGCCCGCAAGAGAATGTGGTCACTTGTAGACTTGGCAAGTTAACTCGAGTCGATCTCTCGAGGAAGACTAATCGGAAGTTGTTTTTGTGTTTGTTTATACGAATGAGAAAATAATAAAAAGCTACACTAAACACGCGGACAAGGGGGTTTTGTTTTGAGAATTTCAATATCTAAAAGATGATTAATTCTACGAACGATTGAAAACCAACCTTGCAAAGAGAGCGTCAATCTCTTTGCAAGAACTTAACTTAAGTTAATAAAAGCTTTAATAATGTAATTCAACTTTTAAGAGATTAATAAAATGGGGTCTAGGGCCTTAGAGTCGTCTCCACGATCGATTGGCATTTCGTCGAACACTTAGTATACGAGTTAAGGTTGTCAATCCCAACTCGTAGATCAAACGCTCGACGATCCCAATCGATGGTTCTAAACGATTCTCGGCACTAGACTTGTGATTTCTAATCAACAACCATTGACAAACTCACCATCACAACCTCAAGACAACAACTAATCATGATTGCAAATAACATAAATAACATCCAAAAATCCAAATTACGATAATATCAATCAACTAATCAAATATAAATAATTCGTCTCCAAATTATTCATAAGAACTCAATCATAAACTATTCATAACATCACAAGATTATCATCTAACATGAATTACCCAACTAATTAACAAGAGAAAGGTTTAGAGATTACTAAGTCGTGAGAAAACTCTATCATGACACTACGATGATTCCTTGCTAAGTCCAGCTATTCCAGGGATGAAACGAACCTCGCTGAATCCTGGAGGCTTGTCACGAACCTCCGTCTATAGCGGTTGTAACGAACCAATCGAACTTCCTAACGAATTTGCCGTGAGGGCTATAAGTCAAAGGTCGAGAGAGTTGTCAATTCTCTCTTCCAATGATCCAGTCTAAGGACCCAAAGGGGATCCGAAATCTGTCCAATTCCAAAGTCTCGCGTTCTCTGCAGTATTCTGAGTTTTAAAGGCTTCAAAAGCCCTTTCGTAACTGCCGAATCCAGAAAATCTGCATGCATAACGTACTTGTCCGATCGAACGTAGGTCTTGTCCAATCGGACGGAAGTGTCTGCCCGTGGCTTCGATCGGTGCACCGGTTCATCCGACCGGTGTGCACTTCATCAGTCAGTCCTATCGGAAATTCAAGACATCCGATCGGACCAGTGTTCTTTTGGCTGTTTTGATCGCTGTATCCTTTGTCTTCATCTCTCGGTTTTGCCAAGTGACTCAGCTGTAAGAGAAAATTAAGAAAAATGGTCAAAAATGACCAGTTATTGGATGGAAAGTCGAAAAGTTAAGCAAAAGGCAAAAGAATGCAAAAAAGTGCAAAGTAGCTTATTCTTAACCTAAGAAGATGGTAAAAAGACTCAAACATAACTCAAACTAACTAAAGATTCGTGACAAATACGTACGAATCACATCCATAACATGGCACAACAGCTCGACAAAGATATGTAAGTAAAACATATCCTTCCCAATAACACGATCACATCCTTTAACCATATAAAAACCATAAAAATAGCTCGCCAAGTTTTATTTATATATTGAAAAAGATATCCGCCTCTAAGGGTTCATCATGATCAGCCCACCTCGAAGGGTAATAAAACAACCACCCCGAAGGGTAAAACACACACAATCCGCCCCGAAGGGTAAAACACCACCGCCCCGAAGGGTAAGACATACACAGCCCGCCCCGAAGGGTAAAACACATCACCGCCCCGAAGGGTAAAACATAAGCAGCCCGCCTCGAAGGGTAAAACATATCACCGCCCCGAAGGGTAATACATATGCAGCCCGCCCCTGAGGGTAAAACATCATCAGCCCGCCATCTAGGCGTAATATTTCTTTAAGTGACATACATTCCAGCTCCTAGGTAGAACTTTTCCTTTTGCATCTTCAAGTATATATGCTCCTCCTCGTAATACTTTTACCACTTTAAATGGACGAACCCAATTTAGCTCCAGCTTACTAGTCATACGCAATGCATCAGCTCGCCTCCATACCAAATCACCAACCTGAAAACAGCGATGTTTGACCCGTTTGTTAAAAGCAGCCTATATCCTTTGTTTGTAATGATCGACCCGAGCTGCAGCCTTATCTCGTATTTCATCGATCGTTTCAATTGCTCCCCGAGCCAGTCTTTCGTTCTCCACCACATTAAATGCTATTAAGCACTGCGACCCACCTACTATCTCTGCTGGAATAACAGCTTCCATCCCGTAGAAGTTCGGGGAGTTGTTCGATAAGCCCACAAGACCGACGCGAGCTCTTCTTCCCAAAGTCCACCTGCCTTTTCCAATCGTAACTTAAGACCCTGCACAATGATACGATTAGTAACCTCAACTTTCTCGTTAGTTTTGGGATGTGCCACAGAAGCAAATCGTTGCTTCATCCCCATCTCCTCGCACCAATCTCGAAACTTTTGCCCATTAAACTGGGTTCCATTGTCAGACACCAACACTCGTGGCACTCCAAACCTGCAAAAAATATTATTAAAGATAAAGTCCATCATATCCTGCTCAATTATACCCGTGACCGCCTCAGCCTCTACCCATTTTGTGAAATAATCCACTGCCACCACCAGATATTCCTTGTTGCCCGGAACTTTTGGAAAAGGTCCCACAATATCAATCCCCCATTGTGCAAACGGGCACGGCGAGCTCATAATCATCATCTCTTCGGCCGGTATATGGATAACCGGGGCATACATCTGGCATTTCTTACACGTTCTTACCATGTCGCTGGCCATACCTTTCATTCGTGGCCAAAAGAAGCCAGCCCGCATTGTTATGCCAACCAACGCTTTTCTTTTCGAATGATCTCCGTAGTATCCTTCATGTATCTCTTTCAACACTTCTAACCCCTGCTCCTTAGCCAAACATTTCAGAAAAGGTCCGAAGCGCGACCTTTTATACAATTCCTCGTTTATCACACAAAAATGAGTCGTTGTCTTAGTCTCCATGGTTTTCAACCTTTCTGCGCCCTCTTTTACTTTAACAAGGATATCCCAGATAAGTGTACGCCAATCATCCTTGACCTCGAGCTCCATAACCTCCTACCCTTTTTCCACACTACTATGTCCCAACTCCATCAGCGTGATTTTTCGAGTATCACAAGTTCCCAGTGCACCTGCTATACGAGCGAGCTGATCAGCCCGGGTGTTCTCAGCTCGCGGCAAGTGTTCTAGTTTAAACTCCTCAAAGCGCGCTACCTCTTCTCGTAACTTATTTAAGTATATTGCCATGCGTTCCTCCTTGGCCTCAAAGAACCATCGAACTGACGAACTATCAACTGAGAATCCGTGTACGCCCATACCTTTCTTGCTCCCAGATTGCTCACCATTTTCACACCCTGCAACACAGCCTCATACTCAACCTCATTGTTAGATGCTTTGTATCCCAGCTTAATCGCGAACTCCAAATTTTCTCCTTCTGGGCTAGTTAACACGACCCCCAGCCCTGCTCCTGACACCATAGTTGATCCGTCAATATGCAATACCCATGGCTTTACCTCGTCACTTGCCTCATATGGACACACCATTTTCTGCAAAAAAATCTGCCAAGACTTGCTCCTTGATGGCTACCCTGGGTTCATACACAACATCGTACCCGCTTAACTCCACAGCCCACTTCACCAACCTCCAGATACATTTGGATTAATCAAGACTTGATTGAGAGATAAATTGGTACGTACTCTCACCCTGTGGCTCAAAAAGTAAGGCCGTAGTTTCCTTGCTGTACAGATCAACGCAAAACCTCCTTTTTCCAGCTCGGAATAATTCAGCTCAACCCCCCGCATCATCTTGATGACATAATAAATAGGCTTTTGTGTAGCTACATCCTCTCTGATTAGCACCGAACTTATTGCGACCTCCCCAACCGATATGTATAAGATCATATCCTCCCAAGCATCGGCTTGGTCAATAGTGGTATTTCAGCTAGATACATTTTTAATTCCTCAAATGCCTCCGCTACTTCCTTTGTACATTCGAACTTGGACCCTTTCCGTAGTGCCCTAAAAAAGGGGACACCCCTCTCCGCCAACCTAGAAATAAAACGACTAAGGCCTGCAATGCGACCTGTAAGTACCTGTATGTCGTGTACCGTTCGAGGATATGGCATCTCCAAAACAACTTGCACTTTCTTTAGATTAACTTCAATACCCCTCTCCGTCACCATGTATCCCAAAGACTTTCCGGACCGCACACCAAACGCACATTTCTTCGAATTAAGTTTCATCCCATACTGCCTTAGTATAATAAGTGTTTTCCTCAAATCCTCCACGTGGGATTCAGATTTTTTGCTCTTGACCAACATATCGTCGATGTAAACTTCCATAGTGGACACTAATAGATCTTTGAACATTCGATCCACCAATCTCTGATAGGTCGCTCCAGCATTCTTCAGCCCGAAGGCATAGAAACGAAACAATACGTCCCCGTAGAAGTAACGAAACTCACCTTTGGTTGATCCTCCTCTGCAAGAGGTATTTGGTGATACCCCTGTGAAGCATCCATCATACTCATCAGCTCGCATCCTGAGGTTGAATCGACCAGTTGGTCAATTCGCGGCAAAGGATAGTGATCCTTTAGGCAGGCTTTATTCAGGTTGCAAAAATCCACGCACATTCTCCACTTTTGTCCCGTCTTTGGAACCATCACGATATTAGATAAGTACTCCAGAAATTGAGTTTCACGAATGTGGCCGGCCTTTAACAATTTCTGCACCTCCTCCTCGATTACCTTGTCCAACTCAGGCCCAAAATACCTCCTCTTTTGCTTGACGGACCTCGCCTCCAGGTCTGCATTTAAATGATGTTGCGCGACCTCCGGAGACACTCCTGTTAACTCTCCATCCCCAAAGGCGAAGACATCCCAAAATTCCCTCAATAACTTCACTAGCTCATCCCTCAATGTCTAGCCATCAAGGTCCCCACTCTCGTAGTGTACTCTGGGCGACCTTCCTCTAATGAAATTTCCATCAACTCCTCATACGGTTGAACAGAGTTTTCCTGTTCTTTCACCTTCTTCGTACTAAGTACCCCTTCTGGAAAATCGTCATCCCTTCCACGCTTGTACTCAATCAATCTTTTCCTGACCGTCATTTGATAACACGACCGTGCGACCTGTTGTTCTGAAATAACTTCCCCTACTCTATCTCCCACCGGATACTTGATACTAATGTGATAGGTCGATGTCACTGCCTGGAATGCATTGAGGGCAGGTCGGCCTAATATGGCATTATATGCCGACCTCCCCCGGACTATCAAAAACTTCAGATTCCTTCTTACTTGCAACTCATCCTTCCCCAATACCACTGTCAACGTTAGCTCTCCTTCAGTAATCACCCGTGTCCCGTTAAACACATATATGGGCGTATTCACAGGTCGCACCTTGGTCTCTAACTTCATTTGCTCAAGACAATCTGTGTATATAATATTTACCGAACTCCTATTATCCACAAAAATTCTGGCGACTTCGTATCCCGCCACCTCAGCTTCAATTACCAATGCATCATTATGATCATCCTGCAGCCCGCGTCGCTCATTAGGACCAAAAGAGATGACCGACCCAACTATATGCAGTCGTCGACTCACACTAGCGACCTCCCACGTTCCCGGGCGAGCTGACTTAACATGCTTCTTCCGCGCACTGTTGGTATCACCATCTGTTGGTCCACCCGAAATCATATTTATCCTCCCCTTGTTTCTTCTCGGACCGTTGTTTCCATGATTTCCTTGTTGTGGCTGCCTCGCGATCTGATCCTGAGGCGGGTCCCTCGGTGGTGGTCGGGGCAATTGTTGCCTTGTTCCCTTGGCTCTCTATCCTTATAAATAACTTCTTTTAGTTGTCCAGGTTTTATGAGCCTCTAAATCTCCTCCTTAAGATGCATGCACCTCTCCATGGAATGCCCATAATTGTTATGAGACAAACAAAAGAAATCAGACTTGGGATTAGTAGGGAGCGGCGTGCAATTTTCAGGCCACTTGATGTCATTAGGTATCAACCGCTCCATGATAGTAAACACCTTATCCCGCGGATAGGCCAGTGGTGTAAAATCCTCGTTCCTCCAGTTTCGTATATCTATTTCCGGTTTTTCCCTTACCACAGGGCTCGGGGTTAAGAGCCCGTGCACTATCCTCCTTGGTTCCCGTCTGATCTCCCTCCTTGCCATACTGCCTCCTGTATCGGTGACCTCCCTACTAAATTGCCCACGATGCTCCTCTTCTACCTCCTCCACTTGTATGTATTTATGACATCTTACCAGGACTTCATCATATGTTCGTGCCTCCTTCTTTACCAACTACTTGTGTAAGTCCTCCTCAATCCTTGATGTAAAGCTCCTGCCTTCATCTCGTCCGTAGCGGTGGATACCTCCAGTGTGGCATTGGTAAACCTGTTGACGTACTACTTCAACATTTCGTCAGGTCGCTGTACCATAGTAAAGAGCGACTGTGCAGTCTTCTCATTCTGCCTCACACTGGAAAATTATTTCAATAAAGCAGCTCGCAACACCTGAAAGCTAGTAATTTTTCCTCGTGGCAATTGATAGAACCAGCTTTGCGCGGTTCCCCTCAAGGTAGATACAAAGGCTCGACATGCCACTGCATCTGTATATACATGTAACATCCTCTAGTTCTCAAAAATCTGCAAATGTTCCACCGGGTCTATCATCCCGCGATATTGGAACTCCAAAAGCCTTGTATCCCTTGGGCATCACAGCTCACAACATATCATCCGAAAAAGGATGTCCTTTAACTTCCTCGAACTTCTCTCCTTCCATACATTTTTGTAACTTTAATAAGGCTTCCTGCATATCTCTAAACGTCTGACTACCTGGTCCGACCTCGTTCTCACCGTCTTCTTCATGGTATCCACTCCGACTCTTGCGTGACTTATCTCGAGATTCACCATCCGTACTCGAGGTTTGTGTTCTGCTCTAACTGGTAGATTTGTTATCCTGCCGACCTCGTCGTTTATAATATTTTCATCTTATCTTCACCTTCTTCGCCTTCTTGTATTTATGCCTGCGGGTACAAGACTCCGTGGACGAGGTAGAACTGGAGGACTCTACCTGTTTTCGCTTACTCCTGCTCTTCCTCCCATGGGAAGATCTCCAAGACAGAGACCCTCCACTTTGATTTGTATATTTTGATATCGATTTCTCTTTCTGTCCGCCATTCATTTCATCAGTCTTCTCCTTTGGGGTACCCAGCCTGCCTGCCAGGTACTTGTTTAGCTCTTCCTGTTTCTCCAGAGGCACAAATTCCATCAGCCCTTCTAAGAATCCCTTGTTAATTTGACAGGGCTTATCTTTAGGTAAATCTTTCCACTCTTTCGTCCCTATGTGAATCGTCTTTTGCACCACAATCTCCAGTGTCTTCGCCTCCAAATCTCCTTCTGGCTCCTTTCCGTTGTGTTTCCTTGGGGAGAGTGGTGGTGTGCCATCCAAATTCTGAACCGCTGGTTCCTCCTAGGACATGTTTGCCCGTCTTTTATTAGTTCTCCTTTGTTAATCTCCGCAATCTTGTTCTTCTTCTTCTTCTTCAATTTGTTTGATCCAGAACCAAAGTCCAAGGTTCTGGGTAGTATGTTTTTATCCTTCATACTGCGCTTGCGAAACTTCTCACGTCTTTTTCTCAAGGACTCGATGTCTCTCTTTCCCACAGACGGAGCCACTTGATAAAACTAAAAGGATTAGTTACCAAGAATAGGGGGTACTAACCTCAAACAGGAGATTAGCGACCTAAACAGCTTCCAAACACGTCACAACGACCTAATAAGCTTTCAGAAATCTTCCTGGCGACCTAACCGATCCTACCTTCAGCCAAGGCGAGGGATGGCCCCGGTGAAGGTCCTCCGATGCTTAAGTCAGATAGTACGAGAGATAATTTAGAGATCAATCCGTCAACAACAACAACAACTTGAAAAATAAAAAGATGTATGCACCCCTTTTATAGAGACAAGAGAAGTGTTCCCCAAGCCAGGGTTTCCTTCTCCCACTACAATTCCATAAATACCATGACCGACTTAGAATTAGGATTTCTCCTGTATGATAAGTTCCCATAAAGAATAAATCTCTCGCTTAAATTACCAGAATAGGCCTGGGCCTGTTATTCTTTCCATACAGTCCGTCGGGACCGCATATGAGCCTATTCGGGCCTAATATTTATAAAGCCCATAACCGAGCTATCAGATCAACGCGCAACTAACAAAAATATAAGAGATCGTGACCCTATATGAGAACTCATCCTCATACTCCAGGTCGCTACTCTACAAACCAGCTCGCCCACTTCTCAGAAGCTCTACAAACCAGCTCGCCCACCTCTCAGGAGAAATGCTCCTTCCAAGAAATGAGGTCGCCTACCATAAATACCCTCATATATTACGTATGGATTTTTAGTGTCGTATCAATAATTATTCTACTATTTTTAAAGGTTGGTTATTCTGTATCTAAGTTTATTGGCTATAAACCTGACATGATTCATCCGGGATGTTAATGTCTCTAAATATAGTTTAAGTGGATGTAACAATGTCATGAACTAAAAATTATCATTTAAAAAAATCATAAGTATTAGACACTTCACTCAGATTACTAGAATAAAAAGTAAAACATAAAATCTTACAAAATACTTCAAAAACAATTACAACTTATAATAAATTAAATATAAAACATATATAGAAAATAAGAACAGCAAAATCATACAAACACTTAGATCGATAGGAACATTAAACTCATTTTTATCTCCATTAATAATAATAAACTCTGTTGATAATTAAAAAGAAATCTACCATACTTAGATAATAAAATATTAATTACATGGGACGAAAAAAAAAACATTAATATAAAAAATATGCCAAAGCATCATGAATCAATTTAGTTAGATGTTTCCTCCCAACAAACACATTATGTTGTTATGAATGGATCTTATCCCCATTCCAATTACATCTGAATTAATTGGTAAATACTTGTTTGAGACCGCTCTCATAGTATGAGGCCATTATTTACCATCCCATTTATCTTATTCATTTACAGTCTGACTCGTTCACTCACCCGCCCCTAACCCTAGCTATATATTTAAAAAAAAACACTTCATTTAAGCCGCCCCCTCCCCTCCCCTCTTTTCTAATTTTCTCCCGCCCTCAAAAATGGGTAACGTCGACCATCGTCGTCCGGGCGGTCACCGTCTTCTGGCGACGAAAAAAAATAAAATCTATATTATTTGAATCGTCTCGACTCTCTTATTTTAAATCTGAAATCAGATTTATGACTCGATATTCCGATTTTCATAGATCTGAGGTCAAACTTTATGAATTGTTAACTTTGACCTCAGATATACGACGATTCACCGGGCCAATTTCGGATCAAAAATCACCGTTCAACTCCTTACGTTGCAATATACAATTTCACCAATTTATATTTTCAAATCAGTGCCAAAATTGGCACCAACGACGATAGTTTTTTTTTTCTCTCTTTTCTTCTTTTCCTTCATCTCGCTTTCTCCCTCTCTCTGTCTCAACATTTGTGATTTTATCAATTTGCATGTGGTATAGGCAGGTTTTGGATGGTGAGGTGTTGGAGTGGGTAGATGGGGTGTTGATGCAGGTGGTTATTTGATTTCTTGGACTTTGGATTGGTAGGATTTTGAAGTTGCATTAAGAATTTAAAAGTATTACAAAATGATTTATAAGTTTCACGATTTCATACAACAGTATTACAAATTGATATGATATTTTCGTAGAAATATATTAAAAGTTACAGTAAAAATAGTTCAAGTATCACAAAAAATTGTTCAAGTATCATAAAAAATAGTTAAAGTGTCACATAATTTTGATATCTGATTTCTATAATTACTTATATTTTTTTAAGAATAGATAATTCAAAGTTTTACAAATGTAATTAAAAGTGTTAGGAAAGATATTAAAAGTATCACAGAACACACTTATTTTTCATCACAAAAGAGTATGAATTTTTATAATATCTGATCAAGTATCACAAAATATATTAAAAGTATCAAAAAAGATATTAAAAGTATCACAGAACACACCTATTTTTGTATCACAGAAGTAGTATGAATTTTTATAATATCTGATCAAGTATCACAAAATATATTAAAAGTATCAAAAAAGATATTAAAAGTATCACATAACACACTTATTTTTGTATCAGAAAAGTAGTATGAGTTTTTTACAATATCTGATTATCATAAAATATATTAAAAGTATCAGAAAAGATATTAAAAGTATTACAGACACACTTATTAGTGTATCACAAAAGTAGTATGAATTTTTACAATATCTGATCAAGTATCACAAAATATATTAAAAGTATCAGAAAAGATATTAAAAGTATCACAGAACACACTTATTTTTGTATCACAAAAGTAGTATGAATTTTTACAATATCTGATCAAGTATCACAAAATATATTAAAAGTATCAGAAAAGATATTAAAAGTATCACATAACACACTTATTTTTGTATCACAAAAGTAGTATGAGTTTTTTACAATATCTGATTATGCAACAAAATATATTAAAAGTATCAGAAAAGATATTAAAAAATATTACAGAACACACTTATTAGTGTATCACAAAAGTAGTATGAGTTTTTACAATATCTGATCAAGTATCACAAAATATATTAAAAGTATCAGAAAAGATATTAAAAGTATCACAGAACACACCTATTTTTGTATCACAAAAGTAGTATGAGTTTTTACAATATCTGATCAAGTATCACAAAATATATTTAAAATATCAGAAAGATATTAAAATTATCACATAACACACTTAATTGTGTATGTAGTATGAATTTTTACAATATCTGATGAAGTATCAGAAAAGATATTAAAAGTATCACAAATTACACTTATATTTTGTAATAGTTTAACAACATTTTATGATACTTTGATTTTTGCGAGAAAAAAAAAGATGTAAAAATATAAAATATAACACTTGTTACTTTTACTCAATTTTGTGATACTTTTAATTGAATTTGTGATACTTTAAATTGAGTTTGTGATACTTTTAGTTTTTGATTTTTTGTTGAATTTGTAATACTTTTAGCTGGTTTTGCAATACTAAAAACTGGACATATTTAGAATTTTCTTCCGGTGATTTCTTTTTAATTGGCAGTATTGTAGACGAGTTGAGAGGTAGCAATTGATCGAAACTTTTGGCCGATGAATCGTTGTAGATCCGTGGTCAAAGTTGATGATTTTGTAACTTTGACTTCAGATTTATGGTGATTAGAGTATCAAATCGTATTTACGGTTTTGAATCTGAAACGACGTAAACAAGACGGTTTAAATGGTATAAAATTTGTAAAAAATATTGCCAGCGAAAAATGGTGGTGGCGGCCGGTGGCTGCCGCCAGTGACCGGCGAGCGGCCGGCATCATTGAATATGGTAAAATGGCTGGTGGGGTTATTTTTCTTGGGTCCGAGATGGGGTTGGACCCGATTTTTGGGTGGGATGGGTTCTGGGTCCATGTGTGGGCAGCAGTTTGAATCTGGGTCAATTTAGAAAATGCTAAATGTGATCTCATTTTATGAGACCGGTCTCATCCAAGACCTACCCGAGTTAATTAGGTAAGACATTAATACACTTACTGAACAAATAAAAACTAACAAAAATAAAGTACAATGATATAAATTTACCGAACAAATAAAGTACATCCAAATAAGACACTTGAATTGAAGTGCTACAAATAAAAAGAAATTAACCGAACAACATGGTTGCAGACTCACAATTCATAAATTATCTATCAATAATAACATAATAACAAGAGTAGAACACACACACACCTACCATCACGAAAGATACATTCCATGGATGACTTTTGACCTTAGTCCTCGTAGCTCATCCTAGCAAACGAAAAATGCATCTTTAGAGCTTTTATATGTCCTCTTGATGACCTTGGTAAGGCTAAAAAGACGTGACATCAATCAAACAATATTGATTTAAAGTTTAACAGTCGATTTTTTCTTTTCAGAGCAAATTATAAAGTGAATTCTCAAAATAAGAGGCCTCTTTATATAGAGGCTAATCAAATGTAACCCTAAATATGTTGGTAACATGAGCCACGATTCCGAAAATTCTGTTCGATTTTGTTTCATTTATTTTTAGTGTATTCATACAATACGCTGTTAAAAATTATGTTCGATTTTGATACATTAAAAATCAGATTCTATGAAGGAAGCAGATATACGCACCCCAAAATATTATTAGTTGACCTCAATTGAATACTACAAATAAATTTAAAATACATTTATTTTTACCAAATCAACCCACAAACACCCCATTTTACCCCATATAATATAATAAGTAATATAATAATAAAAATAAAATAAAAATAATAATAATAAAATAAAAGTAAAACAAAAATGAAAAGAAGCCCTTCAAACACCACAATGAGTTTATCATTGACAAGAACTACACAAAGTCTGTACAGGAAGCCTCATGAAGGATGAAAATTAAAAAACATTTTCATGAAGAAAAATGTATAGTCCACAAGAAATAAACCCTGAATACGTTCAATTAGTGTTAGCAAAACTGGCATAAAAGATAATATAGATAGTCGTTGATTATGTGCTTATTAATCTACATGCGGAAAATCATTGCTTCCAATGCTCTGCCGTCCAGCGCCGCAACGACAAATTCATCCATCTCTCCCTGCTATGTCTCGCCGTTAATCTTATCGCCCTTCAATTATTTTTGGAGCGGCTCGTTTGTTGGCTGCAAAAACCCGCACTGCAGACAAGTCTGGTTGTAACTGAAAAAGGTGTTTGAGAAATAGGGGAAAAACAACCAGATTTGTCTGAAGACCCTCGTGTTTGAAGATACGAGGGTTTTATATTTTTGTTTTATCATCTCCCCTATATATTAATGCAAAATCCTCCTATCCTATGTGTCTGCTTGCCACACTTTGTTAGCTTCGGAAAATTTTTTGGTGCTTCGATGTTATCCGAACCTAATATATACTTAATTTAATATTTCTCTTTTATATATTTTTACCTAATTTAATAATTTCCAATTATTATATTTTTCTAATTTAATATTTTCCTTTATTATATGTTACCTAATTCAATATCTTACTTTTGTTCTACTTCGGGCAACACTCTTGTTAGGCCGGACTAACGGATCATCCGTTAGGCCAAAATTTCATATCAATACATTATAGTGTAAAAACCAATACATTATAATAAAAAGCCAATACATCATAGTACAAATACATCACAGTACAAAAATCAATACATCATAGCACGGGTCAGAGATTTATGAAAAACTAATACTTTACAGTACAAAAACCAATATATCACAGTACAAAAACCAATACATTATAATATCGGGTCAAATGGTCTAACGGGCCATGACCCGTTAATCTGACCTAACACAAGTGTTTGCCCTCTTCTAATATAAAAATATGAATAAGTTATATTTATTTAGAAAATTCTATAAAAGCTGAAATAATTAATATTTATATAAAGTTAAAACCTTATTTCTAAAATCTCAAATATTCTATTTACGAAAAATACGAGTTATATAAAATTATTACAAAAAAAAATAAATATAAAAATATAAACTTAAATTTCCTTATCTAATCATAATATAATTCATTGAACAATTTTACGCCAAAAAAAAGAAAAGAAAAGAGAAACAAGGAAATAAAATGAATAATTATAATAAATTATATCACCTAGAAAAGTAAATATTAAATATATTCTAAATTTTCTTATCTAATCTCAATATAATGCATTGATAAATATATTATATATATGTAAATGGATAAATTAATGTCTAATGCAGATAAAGAAAAAAAAATAAAAAAAATATTACATACACTCCAAGTCAGATATACGACGTTTTTAATAAAATTATCATTACCTTATAAATCTTAGATTTTTATATTACATATTCACATGCGACACGCGGGTGTTATATGTTTTACATTTTTACAAATTAATTTTTTTTATGGGTTTCCTTTTAATTTAGGGTATTTTGTTATACCTTACGACTAATTTTGTAACTACCAGATAAAAATATACTTAAATATTATTTATTGTGAAAATCAATCTTACTATAATTAAAACAAATAATGCTCCGATTTGTGTGTATCATTTCAGTATTATTCTAATGTTACTCCTTTTCAAATCCCGCATATTATATTATGCACGTGTTAAACTAATATATATATATATATATATATATATATATATATATATATATATATATATATATATATATATATATATATATATAAAATATACTATGTATATATATAATATACTATGTATATATAATTGCATAAACTTTATTTTTTTTTAATTTTAATTATAAATTGTGGTAAGGTTATTTTAATCCTTTTGTTTATAACTATTTTTGTTTAAAATATTTTGAGGTCAACTAATAATACTTTGGGGTGAGTATATCCGTTCCCTTCTATGAATTCTTTATACAGGTGAAATCTGATTTTGATATCTTCTAAATCTATTTTTCTCTATTTTAATACATCGGAAGTGTGTATTTATTTATTTATTTGCTACTTTTATTCTTTTAATTACTTATAATAGAATTTTATCAATATGCAACTACTCTATAATACGATTTTTATAAACTAAAAATCAGATTTGGTTACCTAAAATACGGGTAAAATATGATTTTTCTATATTTCAAATAATTTTGTTATATAGTATTGTGATATTCCAATGTGTTCAATTTCATATTTAAAGCTTGTCAATTTTTTAAAATCTTTTTACTAATAAAAAGTTTTTATTAATTTGTAGTATGTGAAATCATTTTTTTAATAAATAGATTTACTAATGAAAAGCTTTTCAGATATTCAGTTTATATTTGATATACAAATATGTAATTATGCAAAAATCAGATTTTGATATTTCAAAATCAGATTTCATGAGTTTTTTTATTTCATAAAATCAATTTGATCTTCTAAATTGGAATTTTATTGATTGTATTGGCTCTTTTTATTTTATTAATTTAACACGAACAATTGTATTAGTCCAGATTGATGGGTCATGACCTGTTAGGCCATCTGACCCGATAATATAATGTATTGGTTTTTATAATTGAAAGTATGAGTAAATCTCCTACTCTTGTTATGATGTATTGGTTTTTTAATATATTGTATTGATTTTTGTACTGTAATATATTGACATGAAATTTTGGCCTTATCAATAATCCGTTAGTCCAGCGTGATAAAAATGCTGCCCATGATGTATATACTATTCCACAACTACAGAAAAATAAATCAAAATTTGATATATTCAAAATCATATTTTATGAATTTTGAATTGTATTCTTGTTGTGCTCTTATTCCTATATTTGTTTTTGTTTGTTTTGCAGATTTTTTTTTAAATCCAATCAACACACTTTTAAAATGATTAAAATATGATTTGATTACCTAAAATTTTGTTTAAATTCTAATTTGTATATTCCAAACTCGATTTTTATATAATAGTGTTTTACACATCACAAACTCTTTTACAATGATCTATTTTGGTCATCAAAATTATTAGACAGTTGGATAATAATTAAGGGAGGAAATCTCGGCAACCAAATGTTTAATTTAGGAGATTTAAATTAATCAAAGTAGGCTAAATTTAATGAGATATAACTTTAAATTAATCAAAATTGAAAAGTCTCATTTCAAATACTATTGAAAAGACGACAATTTCAAGATCTTGCAGAAAAAGAAAAATCATTTGATAAGCAACAAAAAATTTCAAGATAATATTTATTTTTTCTTTGTATTTAAATTTAAATTAATCAAAAATGAGAAGTCGCGTTTAAAATACAATTGAGAATCAACAATTTTGATTGGGTCAAAATAATTTGCAAGAAACAAAAAATTTGACTGAAACTACAAGTATTGATTAGGGGTGTAATCAAGGCGAGTCGAGTCGATCATTTTAAGGCTCGAGTTCGATTACAAAATCCGAAACTCGAGCTCGACTCAAGTTCGAACGAGCTCAATTTTCTTAAGCTCGCGCCAGCTCATTTGAGAATTTGGCAAGCTCGAGCTCGTCTCGAGTTACTTAATACTAATAAAAAAATATTTTTGTTACTTGACCAACCACCAGGAGAAGCAAATATGACGGGTACACTAATCAATATCATTTGATCCCTCTATCAGCTAAAAATTGTAAGAAAATACAACATCAAGGGATCTTAGTGGAGCCATCTCCTTATCTTATTTTTCGGTCAAGAAAAAATATGGCGAATTGACTGATATTTCTATCAGTTAAAAATGAAAGAGCCCATTGGAAAAAAAAATGCATGTTGGGTCTTTGAAACAGTTCAGATCATTTTGATAATAATAAGTTTGATCTGTTTTACTGAGAAGGTCTACGGTTCGAGTCCGTATAGCCCTGAAAAAAATGAATAAAATGAAAATTGAGAATACAAAATTGCATAATTTTTATTTCTTCATCTTTGTTTGTTGCTTGTAACTCATTGGTTGGTTCATCGAAACCCAATTTTTCCTAAAAACTCACTCACAAGTTTCGTTCAAAGCATAATAGAAAACTGAAAGAACAACGTATTTCAAGAGATTGAATCCTCCCTTTTCCAATCGTGGATAAACTTCGGTCATTAATCATAATATAAATTACTTAATATTAATTTTTATTATATATTTATGGTATATATATGTAAATAAGTAAGTATAATAATGATAAAATGTTAAATCTATTAAAATTCGATTAGGCTCACGAACCTAGTATCACTTAACTTGAATTCGCGGTCTATACATACACGAATAGCTCGGGATCGAATTCAACTCGATCACCTTCTAGTCGATTACGAGCTTAGGTCACTTACACCCTAGTATTTATAATTCAATTTTATAAGTTAATAAATTATATTCCTGTACCTATATATAATTGTCCCGTCCGCCTTTCATTACTTTCCACCACACCATTCGTCTAGATTCTAGGGTTTCCTTCCCGACTGAGAGCGCTCCTCATGACGCTTCAGTGGAATATGCCGGCACATTTTCTATTCACATAGATTAATTCCCTCATATTAAATCTTTATATTTTATTCTGATAATTATTATTTTTGTATAAATTATCCATTCGCAAGAGAAGAAATAATGCTGGTGAAGGAATTGGAGAAAATCGAAACTAATCTGTTGAAGCAGCACGAAAATGACGAAGAAGTTCAGGAATCGAAGTCTTCTGAGGAGAATAACGGCGATGAAGATTTGAAATTGGACACCATTATTGATATTTCTGGAAGAACATTGGATTATCCTCTGATGAATGGCGAAGAACGCCCAGTGGGGGAGGTTTATATGTATAAGAATGAGTTGAATTTGATCCCGAGTGCTGTGGGGAGGATTAAGAGTTTGAAAACTCTGAAGTTTTTCTCCAATCAGGTGAATTTGTTTCCTGGGGAGTTTGGTAATTTAGTTGACTTGGAATGCCTGCAAGCTAAAATCGCTGAAATGGGAGTAAATGGATTGGAGTTGAGCAAATTGAGGAATTTGAAAGAACTTGAGCTTAGTAGAGTGCCCCAAAGGCCCTCAGCATTTCCGATTTTGAGTGAGATTGCTGGGCTTAAGTGCTTGACTAGGCTCTCCGTTTGTCATTTCTCGATAAGGTAATAGATTCTTTGTTTGGCTTCAAACTAATGTTTTAATATCCTTTGGTTGTTTTTATTACTTGCCAAGTATTATGTATAGAACTATGGAAGTGTTAATTTTTTGTTGCATTTTTTCTTTTCAAGTTTCGTAGAAGTGCAGAAAAGTGACAATTAATTATTAATGTAATGATCTTGACATGTGGTCAATGTTCTGTGGTGGATGTTGTAATCTATTTGAGTTGTTTGCATTGTAATAGACGATTTCTCTGCTTACAGGTTAATTAATGATAGTCTAATTAATGATAATCACATAGAGCACTGAATTATGTTTGGAACAGCCTTAGGAGTAAATTTGTGTTTATTAGAGATTATGAGATGTCTGGGTTTCAGCTATGCAAATGTCCGTACGGAGCTTTTTCCTGAGTTATGCAATTGCTGGCTACTAGGACTAATGAGACATAAGCTGCTTGGTTTTTGGCATGATAACATCTATTTGAATCAGACTATACACTTTATCTGGTGCAATAAAATATATATAACTAAAGGTGTTTAATTTCTAAGTTTGCATTAGCTCACAAGACTTGTTAAACATCTTGGTTTTTTGGTGAATATAAAGGTAATTGTAACCTATTTGGCAGAACGATTTAAAATCCAAAGCATTAGCTTATTTCTGATATCTCCTAATTCATCACTCTCCAGCAAAAACTTTGTCTTCTTGGTAAAGGTGACACCTTCTGTATGCTTCCTCCTTTCTTGTCAACTAATTTAATGGTTTATAAAAAAGACAATTCTCTGTTTCAAACACGTGGCAAAGAAGTGATTTTATATATCTGGCAAACACACAATTTGGGATTGCGGTTTAATGGACACCTCAGATGGGAATTGCGGTTTCCTTTTATTTTTGTTTTTGCCTTTAAGTTTCGCTGAAACCTTTATTGGAAATCACGGTTTTAGTGTTCATCTTTTTTTTATTAGATCCAATTAACTCTCAAATTGTTTTTGTGATTCCTGATTTATTTAAAAAATTATAGCTGTTCTGATTCATAGATGACAGCATGTTTAGCTTTAACATTTTCAGGAAAGGTAGGGTTATATTAGGTTCAGCTTTAAATGAACTATAAAAAAGCCTACAAGTTGTATTGTGTTTGTGCATCTTTTACTAGAACCAACCATATTTTAAACCACTTCCGAGTCGAATAAATAATGAGACATGAATGATTTCCGATGAATTAATTATGATTGGTTTCAGCATTTCATTTATTTCAATAAATCATGTAGATTTTGCAAAACCAATTTTTAAGCTATTTGAATCTTTAAAAGGAACAAAATTCGCATTAAAATGACAACTTTCAATTGTAATTTCAATGTAAAGTAAATGCAAATACATTAAAAGGAAACCGCAATGGCTATTTGCGCTTTCCATTGAAACAACAATTACCATTCACCTTTTCGGTTAAAACTGAAATCCTAGTTTGTGTTATTGTTGAAAATGCTAAGGTCTCTTATGGTCGTGATTTCATTGAGATTATCCATTTTCACTATGTCTATTGAGATTTTTGGATTGTATTGTTTTCTTGTTTTTTTCTTTTTCACGCTCTGACCCTCTGCCCACCCTAGTTCTTTATGCATTTTTCAGGGTATGTGAATTGTTAATGTTTATTCCATAATATAGTTATTAAAAGTTCATAGGGAATTAAGCCTGCGTTGGTGAATTAGTTTATTAGAACATTTCGGTTTTATGCGTGCATTCTTTTTGCTGCAGATACCTACCTCCCGAAATTGGTTGCCTTATGAACTTGGAGCACTTGGATCTTTCATTTAATAAGATGAGGAATTTACCAGATGAAATCACTTCGCTGAAATTATTGGTATCGCTGAAAATTGCGAATAATAAATTAATTGATCTACCTTTGCGACTTTCGTATCTGCAAAGATTGGAGAACTTGGACCTGTCAAATAACCGTTTGACATCCTTGGAGTGCTTAGAACTTGAATCGATGCATAACCTTCAAATTCTGAACCTTCAGGTATTTTACTACGATACTAACATCATTTCAAATATGCAGATCAGGGTATGTTATATTTGGTATTATTATAAATAATAATAATAATAATAATAATAATAATAATAATAATAATAATAATTAGGTTTTATTGCCTATTCACTATATTATCTAAGCCTGATTTTTTTTTGTTTTCTTTTTTTCTTTTCCCCTGATACTTATTGAAGTATAATCAACTACGTAGATGTCGAATACCTTCATGGATATGCTGCAGCTTGGAGGGGAATGCCAGGGACTTATCGCATGATGAAGCTGCTGAGATGGATGTTAATGAAGATGTCATCAAAGAGATTCATGGTAGTCCTTGTACTGCACGAAGGGCTGAAGGATGGAAACGTCGGTATAATATGCGAACAAAAGCTCCGCAGGAGCAATCAAATAATTGCAAGAAGTGGAAAGTCGATGCTGCGGCACAAATGTCTTCAGATAAATACAGAGTCTCTGCCGATAGTGATAATGCCTCATCGGAAGATTTATCTATTGTGGCGGATGCAAAGCTCGCGAATGGATATCTGTCTGCAGAAGGTGAGGGACATGGAAATTCACTTATCAGTCCTGGAGATGAGGATTTTAGTGCAACAAAAGAGACTGTAAATGCAGATGGGTTGTCCAACGAGGCCGAGACTGATAATTCTGGCTCTAACGCAATATTGGACTCTCTTTCTGAAGCTGGTGTGGTACTAGATGGTGGTTCATCTTCTCAATCATCTAATTATGTTTCAAAGTCAAAAAGGCATTCGGAGAAGGATCTTGATAATCCCAAGCCCACCAAATCCCGGAGATCAACCAATGATCCCTCATACTTGTCATGCCAATATAGTGAAAAATCATTTTGTGGGATTGCAGATCATTTACCTGACGGATTCTATGATGCTGGACGAGATCGGCCCTTTATGCCACTTGGCTTCTATGAGAAGAATCTGCACGTTTACTTGCGGGAAGTTATTCTTCTTGATCGGTAACCTTTTTTGTTTTAATAGCTTCATTGTATTAATAAATTATCAATACCTGTTGATATTGTTATAATTTAAAATTCTCATAGGAAAAGGGACGAAGAGCTAGATGCCATTCTGTTACGTGCTCGAGCATTCTTGTTTCGATTTAAGCAGATGACCAATTCGATCTATGGACATAGAGAGGGTGCATTAGATGATTTGCAGATCGCATCTTTGCTTGCTCTTTTTGTATCGGATCATTTTGGAGGAAGTGATAAAAATGCTGTTATTCCGAGGATGCGAAAAGCTGTTTCTGGTTCAAACCTTAGGAAACCTTTTGTTTGTACGTGTGAAACTGGGATCATTGGCAGTACTAGTAAAGTCTTTAAGCAGGGTCTGGACACTATTGTAGAAGATGTTGTTTTCCATGATATCTGTGAGAAGTCTCTTCAATCTATAAAAGAAAGACGCAATTCTGTTATAGTTCCTATTGGGGGTCTGCAGTTTGGTGTTTGCAGGCATAGAGCATTGCTGATGAAGGTATATGTTTTGTTACATATGTTGCGTTTCAGTTGCACTTGACTGAATAGATCAATTTTATGATCTGAAATATTTCCTTTTTGCTTTGCTATAGTATCTGTGTGATCGAATAGAGCCTCGTATTCCTTGTGAGCTTGTCAGGGGTTACTTGGATTTTTCCCCTCACGCTTGGAATGTTATTGTTATGAAAAAGGGAGATTCGATGTCCCGTATGATAGTTGATGCATGCCATCCCCATGACATCAGAGAAGAAAGTGACCCCGAATATTTTTGCAGGTTGGCAATTTTGATTTTTCTCATTCCATATTAGTATAGTTTTCATATCAATGTTAATGTTTGATCTGCTTGTTCATACTAAAGTGGAATACGGGTTTTGTTTCATGTTTCTTAAAAATAAAACTTCTCTGACTGCATTTTTTATGTCTTGAACAAGCGAACATATCTTGTAATGTTTCAGTGATCCAGTTGTCCATGGTACTATGTTTATGTGGTGGTGATTTGTGCACAAATGAACTTTTTTATCTGGAAATTGTTGAAGTGGTATTCATTAAGGGCCCTGTTTGGGCTAGGACTCCGAATTCTGGATTAGGGATTCGAAATATCGAATACTCGTTTGTTCTAAAACTCAAAAATCAAATACTCAAACAACAATATCTTACAACTAAATAATTAAATAGTACTATATATAATATAATAATACACTATCATCCACTTTTCAGACATGATTTGACATCAAATACAATATAGTAATATATTAACACCCACTTTTCAGACATGATTTGACATCTGCACTAAAAAGTAAAGGATTATGGATCCTATAACAAACAAGAATTTTTACTATTTACAAAATTCTGAATTCCCCAGGATTTTGAATACCAGAATTCAGAATCCGAACGAATGCTAGTCCAAACGGGCCCTTAAGTTTCTAATGCATGTCATTCATTGCAGGTATATCCCCTTGAGCCGGGTCAGTGATACCTTTATCACTTCTCCTGATGCTAGTCCTAATTGTTCATTTCCCTGTCTAACTGCGTGCGATGAAATTGAAAAACTGGCATCTTCATGTTTGATGCGCTGCAGTGTTGGACAACTTGAGGCTGCCGTGAAGGTATTTCTCCTATTTGCTCTTATACCAACATATCCTTTATTTGCCATTTACTTCAGAAGTTTATTCTATGTTAATCTATTCTTTAAGTTATTCGTATTTTAAAGTCATTCCATCAATAAAATTATCAGTGGCGAATGTGTAGTCATTTGTCTTTTGTTTGGAAATGTTGCGCGCACACACGCACACACACACACACACACACACACACATATATATATATATATATATATGAGCAAGACTACTGTCAAATTCTCTTTGGAGTTAATTGCAAAAACTACCCCAATTATCTTCCAAATTACAAATACACTCTTGAATTTGTTTCTTTTTAACAAACTGCACCCTCAAGAGGGGGATATTTGGTAGGCAAAAACAAATCAGAAGGGGTGCTTATAACTTCGAATGATAAATGGCGTTTTTTGTAATTAGGCTAAACCTCTAGGGTATATTTGGGTATATCTTTAAGCGCATTTTACATATGTGACATTATGTTTTGCAGGTACGGACCATCGAAGCAAGTGCGGCGCCTGCTGATGAAGTCAGAAACTTCGAGTTCTGTTGTTTAGGGGAAGTCAGGATGTTGAGTTCCTTGAAGCATTCCTGCATTGTAGAAATTTATGGTCATCAGATATCGTCCAAGTGGTCTGTCACAGCAGATGGAGATTCTGGAGTCCGTACATTACAGTCTGCAATATTGATGGAGTACATAAAAGGAGGCTCCTTAAAGGTGAATAGTTCAAGCTTAATCATCATTCAGATTTTTTTTTAAAAAAACACTTTTAAGATTTAAAATGCAACATTTGGTTCTTATGGGACATTTTTTTTTTAATAATATCACGATAAATTTGCAAATTATGTGATCTGTTAATTGTGCTTACCTTTTCAATTGTTGTCTCATTTTGACAGTGCTACTTGGAGAAATTATCGATTGCCGGTGAGAAGCATGTTGCTCCGGACCTGGCACTATTGATTGCTAGAGACGTGGCGTCCGCGTTGACTGAACTACATTCAAGACACATTATTCACCGGGACGTGAAAAGCGACAACATTTTGATTGATCTCGATAAGAAAAGGCCGGATGGGTCGCCTACAGTGAAGATATGCGATTTTGATAGGGCAATCCCCCTTCATTCTTACATGCACACGTGCTGTGATGCGCATATTGGTATACCTCCGCCTGATATCTGTGTTGGGACTCCTCGGTGGATGGCACCTGAGGTGTTCCGTGCGATGCATCAGCGGAGCTTGTATGGGTTGGTAAGTTCTTTCTCAAGTCGGCGTTTCTTGTGATTTGCTTGTGATAATCGGCAACATTAAAAAAATTGTGTATGTGCTGCTAGTTATTGATATTCAGTCATTTGTTGGTAAAGCATATTTAACCTAAGTTTAAAATCTGGGTAGTTAAGGTATAATTACAAAAACTACCCTTGAGGTTTGGCCTAATTACATAACAAAAAATAAGGAAATCATATTTAATACCCCCTTAGAGTTTGTTTTTCATAATAAATAACCCCTTTTGATTGTGCGATTTGTAAAAGAGACTGCTTATAATTTTGAAACATTTAAAAATAAAAAAAATAAAAGTAACCCTAGTTATTAGGAAGATTTGACTGGGATGCAATTTGTAGGTGATGCAACATATCTCATGATAACATATTTTGTTCTTCGACAATTAGCTTTGAGTTTAGAAACGTGTGTATTTATGTATTTGCCCTTCTGGCTAACGAGGTTTCCAAATACATTGAAATAGGAAGTGGATATTTGGTCATTTGGTTGCGTGCTTCTGGAGTTGTTGACTCTACAAGTCCCTTACGCCGATGTGCCGGAATCTGAAATACACAAATTTCTACAGGTATATGGCTATTTTCTAGTCATTTGATAAATGTAGAATTAAGTGTAACATATGGATAGTTGAATATGTGCTGTGAAGATCGTCCTTTGCAAATTTATTTCATTACCGTGTAAATGATAACAAAGAATTAACATCAAACATAATTCCTTTTCGTGTGTCAAAACTATAGCTGTTATTGAATTTGCACATATTTCTCTTTCTTTGTTTAGAAGTTTTCTTGAAACAAGACATTTCCACATGGGAATGGTACACTCCTGTTTAGCTTGTAGGACAATTTGCTCGTCCTTTCTTTTATTTTGAGAGACAATTACAAAACTAACCTTGAAGTTTAGGATAATCAATAAATTAGAAAAAAAGGAAATCCAGTTATCTATGAGATTATAATTCCCCGTATTGTATTACGAACACCTGTTGTGGTTTGTATTTAAGTATAATTGAGGGTTTAATTAGTACAAAAGAAACAAAATTCAAAACGATAGTTTGAAATTTTCAGGTTTTTCAATAATTAGTATTTGAACTACAAACAAGCAACCCTAACATTCCTTGATGTATGTGCAGATGGGAGAACGGTCCAAACTGACTGACGAGTTGGATGCGTTGGCTCAATCTGAAAGCAAGCTCGACACTGAATCTGAAACCCTCAGATTTCTTGCAAAATTATATCATCAGTGTACAGAAAAGAATCCGGTTGATCGTCCATCAGCCGAGAAAATCTATAATTTATTGGTGGACCGCGCAGAGCCTGTTATCGGTTCAACAAGCTTGGAACAGGAGTAGTTTTCTTTTCAGGTATTCTTTGAACTTACAACCCAGAATCTTGTAGCCCCTGGGAATTTGTTAGGCTCAACATTTGTTGTAACATAGATTTACATTAATCATGGTGCTTAGTATACTTAGAAGCGCAAACAACGATTAAACGAGATTTCTTGATTTCATTTTGTACTGTGTTGGTTCTGAACATTTTTGTGTAATTTACATGTTTATTCTCGTTGTAATTAAATGATCATTATTCTTGAAATATGAGTTTTTTTCACCTTTTAACTTTAAAGGGATCGGGAAAATTATATTTACTCGTCTCCTCAACATGCATGCTATGTTTCAAAATTTGTAAAAACTGAACTGAATTGGTTTCTGTTCTATGCATTACACGTCTAATAATAGTGAGATTTTGTGTTACAAAAATATATGTAAAAAAAGAATTTATAGATTGAACTATAACATAATGAGTGTGATTAAAGTAGATTGTAGCAACAAAGGGACCTATGAGCAAGCCCAACGCTCGGCGGTAGGGGAGGAGAAGGGCCCATCCCCAATACCTGAAACGCTCCAATGGGCCTTGATATGTAATGGTGATGTTTGGGCCCTGTGGGCAAATTTTCACCGCGTCCATTTCTTTTTTTTAATTAGACAGTTGGGATTAAATGGGCTGTTAGGAGATCCATGGGCCTAACCTTAATTTTTATTTATATCGTCAAATATTGGAAACAATTGGAAAAAGTTCGAAAGAATATAACTAAAAAACAGAAACTAATAATATATAAATTTGTAATTCAAAAATCACAATACAATATTTCATAAATTCCAAAAATAAAAAACTTTAAAACTCATTTCCGATTTCTCAAAAAAAGAAATTAACTTGCAATATTTTCAGTTATTTAAATATTTGTAAGGCTTGTTATTTTTAAAGTTCTTAACATTTTATTTATCATTCTTATTAAAAATAGAATAAATAAAATAAAGTTATCATTCTCAATATTAAAACTCACCATTGCAGCTGACATCACGTAACTTTCATAAAAAATGACTCCTGATGTCACTTTTTTTTTTGTCACATTTACATATCACCTCAAGTACATGCTCCAAGTGCATGTCAAGTATACGTATAATTTTCTTTTTAAATATTCAGTTATCTCGCAAACTATATGCATTTGTAAAATAATATACAAAACATAAAATACAAATTTGGAACGCAGATACAAAATCGCTCACCTTGTCATGGATTCTGGACATTTGTGTTGCCTATATACATAACAACTAATTCTTGCAGGCGCCATAAAGTGAATTAAAGTATGCATAATTCATGATTAAAAAAAAAGAAACAAACATATAAAAAAAGAAAAGGACATGGCAGTCATTGTCTAATGCTCTGCCACACAGTTGTCTGATTTTCTTCTTCTGTCTCGTCTCGTCTCGTCTTTAAAAAATGTAGTATAGTATAAAGATCTGAAAAGATAAAATGGGGTAAACTGGCTGGCTGGCTCTCTTTCCCTGAATAGCCTCAGAGGACCACTCTACTCTACTACCAGTCTACAAGTACACCTCTCCTGTTAACAACAAGGACCACCACCACTACACACACACACACACACAATATATATATATATATATATATATAAAGAGAGAGGGAGAGAGAGAGAGAGAGAGACTGACAACATCTTAATTTGTCATAAAATTATGCTTTATGGAATTAATTAGCTGCAGGATATAGTATGCAAACCACATGTCTGCAACCTAGAAGGAGAAAAAAGGCACCAGAATGGGCAATTTTATTCTTTGATAGGATCCTTAATTTGCAAATGGTACATAAAGGACAGTTTGGGTTTCTTTCCTGCTTCCAGATTTAGTGTGCATGGCTTTGGAGAAATCAAAGCATATATGTATGGCATCATACTATTGCTATATATGTTTCTTCTGGTGGTCTAATGGCCATAATCAACTTAAAATTTTCATTTTTTTTTTCTTTTTTATTATTTATGAAATATAAAGTGCAACCATTTCTTATTGGGGGCGGGGGTTTAAAATGATACAGAGAGAATTTTGTTTGGTGGTTAATTTATTTTATGATACGTTGACAATACATAAATATAGAGAATTTAAAGCGCATCTTTATGCACTGCAATAAATTTTCTTTTATTTTCTATTTTTTTTCCCACTTGAGGGGTGCTTGTTAAATGCGTATTTTAGTTACTTAGCTTATCCCTCTAAAATCCATCATTCTTAGCATAAGTAGGCCTTTTTAATTTTATTTTCAACCATCATTAACGCGTTAAATTAACAAAAATAGTTAGTCTATAATACATGTACACATAATTCACTTTGTTTTTTCTCAACAATTTACCATATACTATTAATTTTACTGCACCAATTTGTTTTTTTTTCTTCATAAAATAGCGCGCACCCTCTCAAATTAAACTTACGGAAATTCATTTTTATCCTTAATATTATTACTTTTAATTATAAGTTAGCTTTGGATATGGTGATCTCTCATATAATTTGGTTTAACCAATTTCCCCCTCCATTTTTATGTGTATCCATATAATTTGGTTTTACTCTCGCATCATTTTCACGATTAATACATAATCCTCATCCATCTATAATTATATATAGATCATTCATCATTTTCACGATTAATACATAATCCTAATCCATCTATAATTATATATAGATCATTCTTTTAATATTGTGCATAAAATAGAAGCATCATGATCATGTGATATCATCAATAAAACTTGCGAGTTCAATTCTATAATAAAAGCCCTTTTTTAATTACATTTATTTTTGTTTTCAAATTAAGGACAGTTCCCACAGATGATCACCTAGCCTTTTATTTCTCTGCTAAACATAAAACGGCTTGCTAATCATAGAGAATCACTTAATTATTATCATCAATCATTATGTACATAATATTGACATTGTTAAAATATAAGATAAAATACTTAGTGCAAAAATTGACAACTAAGCACATTGAAATTCTCAAATTTGATTTGTATTGTGGTGTTTTGATTGGTCAATATTCTTGCGTCAAAAAAGGACCGGATATTTCACTTATCTATTTTACTTTGTAATCCATTCAATTAAATGATTAACATTTGTATACATTAATATAATATTCGGACAAAAGTTAATCATCTAATTAAGTAGAATACATAATGGAACATGAGATCTCATTCCCGTACAACAAATTAAATTCTCTAAACTTCTCGATACATCATTTGCCCACAAGTCCTAATCAATCACTCCGGTATAATTACGTTTTCTTGTCATTGGACAAAAAAACCTAGAAATGACTACTGAAAGGACGAAATCTCCAAGTAGTCCAATGTTAATAGCTAATCGAAAATCAAATTCCCTGATAATATTTACAATGATAAAGTTGGAATATCATAACATGGAATATGTTCCAAAAACAAAAAAAGTACTGAAAGTAAGAAATTAAAACAGGTACCATTGAGAGGGACAGAAAGTAATTCGTGTTGTGCAAAAGAAAGATTATTCACATTATCTTTGAGATCGTGATCAATAGTCTTTAAAGTTAGGCAATTCTGATTAATCATCACGTTTTACAGAAAAAAGACAGAGTAATTATTCTTGAATGCTTGGATTTAAATCTAGTCTTCCTAATTTTTTCATAAGAAAACAAAAACTAGATATAAGAAATTGACAAGATTCACAGTCAAAAGTCGTTTTCTTGAACATCTGTAACTAGGGTTTGGTGATTTATGACTATATATATCCAGCTGGCTCCGATCAAATCAAATGATGATGCATTAATTGATGAGTAATTTTGCAAGAAATGGACGGAAAATGGCATTGGAAATGAAACGGAGAAAAGTTGCTAGATGATAGAGCACTAGCGAGCACTGTGCGAGCTAATAAAGGTAAATGTGAGCATAATGAATTTCTATATATAATGATGAATACATTGATGCGTTGCATTCAATTGAGCAGTGTGTGACTATTTATAGCAAAACACCTGACTATGACAACCCTAAATATGCGACTAGAATGACATGGATCGGTAGGAAATACCATTRCGGCACAATATGAGGCGGGGTGGACATCGGATTAGCAGGTTTATAATTGACGGGATGCCCAACGACTATTTACAATGAGTGGCTAAGATTGTTACAATACAATCTGACAACTGTAGCAGGCTGACTGGACGTACTGTACTAGTGATGACATCATCTGATAGTGTAGGCTCCAAGTAATCACAGCGGGCTCTTATGGTGACCTCTCATAGGTCGGTACGCACGTGACCTGAAGTTATCAGGTCGCTGATCAGGCCGACTCTTATTATCCGGTTGGTACTCATGCGACCTACTGGTTTCAGGTCGCTGATCATGTAAGCACTCATGCCACCTGAATTCTTTTGGCGCTCTACTCTATCATGCCCCCTCAATTCAAACGAGGTCAGAGGCAGAACTTGAAGTTGACTTCTTAACCGAGTGAAGAATTGGTTGCTCAAAGGTTTAGTTAGTGAATCTGCTATCTGATAAAGAGATGGAACATGATGCACCTTCAACTTATTTGTAGCAATCTGATCTCGAACAAAATGAATATCAATTTCAATGTGCTTGTAACTAGCATGGAGAACAAGATTGCTCGCAAGAGATATGGTGCTGAGGTTATCTACCCAAACAGTTGGAGCTTGAGGGAGTTTAACCTTTAGCTCAGAAAGAAGGGTTTGAATCCAAATTAATTTTGCCGTTTTGTGAGCTAAGCTTCTGTATTCAGCTTCAGTACTTGATCTGGAGATAGATGATTGCTTCTTGGAGAACCAAGAGATGAGATTTCGTCCTAAAAAGACACATAAACCAGTGATTAACATCCTATCATCGAGGTCACAGGCCCAATTAGAGTCTGAAAAACCTGTCAAATGTACACCAGAGTGTTTTGTAAATTGAATGCCATAGATCGCAGTTCCGGCTAGATATCTCAGGATCCTTTTGACTGCTCTCCAGTGAGTATCAAGGGGATCTTGCATATACTGGCACACCTTGTTTACACTGAAGGCAATGTCTGGCCTAGTTATTGTTGCATACTGCAGTGAGCCAACTATACTTCTGTAAAGGGATATATCAACAAAGGGAGCACCATTATGCTTGGACAGGGAAGGAGATGTGACCATAGGCGTGGGTGTGGGTTTGGCCTCAAACATCTTAGCTTACTTATCAACTCTTTGATATACTTAGTCTGTGAGAGATGCATGCCAGTTTCTGTTATGTGTACCTCAACCCCTAAGAAATGGTGGATCTCTCCCAAGTCTTTAAGAGAGAAAAAGGTGGGTAGCTGGGTAATGACCTGGGAGATCTTCGATCTATTATTTCCAGTTATCAAAATGTCATCAATGTATACTAAAAGCCAAATACAGGAGGTGCTTGTGTTTTTGTAGTACATAGAGTGATCAGACTTGGAGTTTGAGAAGCCAAGAGTATGCAGAACTTGTTTGAGCTTGAAAAACTAGCCTAGAGGAGCCTGTTTGAGGCCATACAGGGATTTCACTAGCTTGGAAACATGTGTTAGACAAGAAGGAAGTTCAAAACCAGGAGGTTGTGCCATGTATAGTTCTTCATCAATTTGTCCATGCAGGAAAGCATTGTTAATGTGAAGTTGCTGAACAGACCAGTTGTAGTGAGTGGATAAGGATAACACAATCCTGATTGTGGTCGGCTTAACCACTGGACTCTAGGATTCTGAGAAGTTAATGCCAGCAGTTTGACTATAGTCCTTTGCCACTAGTCTGGCTTTGTATCTAGCAATACTTCCATCAGCATGTCGTTTAACTTAAAAATCCACCTGCAGCTTATGATGGACTTGTTGGATGTAGCAGGAACAAGAGTCCAGGTTTTGTTGTGAAGTAAGGCTTGATATTCAACATCCATGGCCTGTTTCCAAAGAGGATGTGAGAGTGCGTCCTGAAAAGACGAAAGTTCATGTGAATCCAAAACATGAGCAGTGAAGGCCCTTGGTCGAAGATTGCCTATTTGCGACCTGGTAACCGTGTGATGTTGCTTTTGGGCTGCAGCTGCATTGTTAGTAACAGAGATAGGTGGAAAAAAAAAAATCCACAAATGGCAAATTCACACACAGGGGAATTGTGGCGTGAGTAGAATCAGAGGAGATAGACATAGATTGATGAGAGGCTGAAGGTGTATGAGATTGAGAGTGAGAAGGAGGATTTATAGGATCTTGATTGGGATTGGGAGATTGAGTAAGGAGAGGAGAGTGACTGTGATCATCAGAGTTAGAGTTGGGGATATGTGAGGCAATTTGAGAGGTTGTAACTGATTTTAAAACTGGAGGTCCTAGGTGATAGAAGGAGGAGGTTTGTTCTTGAGTGAGAGTGTTTTGTTGGTTGGAGTGGTTGGCAAAGTGAAATTTACTTTCATCAAAGATGAAATCTGTAGAGATGATGACCTTGCCATTTGCCAAAAGAACCTTGAAACCTTTATGTTTAGCTGTGAAGCCAACAAAGGTGCCTGGTAAAGATCTAGGTTTTAGTTTGTGTTTGTTGTATGGTTTAATATTGGGATACCATAAGCAGCCGAAGGTCTTAAGCGAGCTGTAGTCAGGTTTGTGACCATGCAGCTTTTGAAGTGGAGACATATATTTGATGGACTTGACTGGTAATCTATTGAGAATGTAAACTGCAGTGCTAAAAGCATCATCCCAGAATCTAAGTGATATGTGAGCATGAGTCATCATTGATAATCCCACTTCTACTACGGTTCTATGTCTTCGTTCAGCTAAACAATTCTGAGCTGGAGTATAGGGACAAGAGACTTTATGTATAATCCCAGAGTCATGAAAAATTTGAGTGAGATTTATGAATTCCCCACCCAAATCACTTTGTATGGCTTTGATTTTATATGAAAGTTGGTTTTCAGCAAGGTTTTTAAAATGAAAGAAAGTAGATTTAACATCAGACTTGGCCTTTAAAAAATAGATCCATGTAAATCTGGTGAAGTGATCTATGAAGCTGACATAATAGTGTGAGCCCGTGGAGGGTGTAACAGAGGATGGTCCCGAAACATCTGTGTGGATGAGTTCTAAAAGTGTGGTATATGTACATTCAGAAGAATTATAAGGTAAGACACGACTTTTAGACTGTAAACAAGAACCACAAGGATACATATTTTCATTAACAGCAAAGGGAGCATTACAATCTTTCATCACTTTGATTAAAATATCATGAGCAGCATATCGTAATCTAGAATGCCACAAATCTAGATTGTTGGACCTATTATCTTCAACTAAGCGATCTGAGAAGGTGGAAACATTAGAGGGTATCCCTTGTGTAGGTGCAGAGGACTTGACATATTGAATATCAAAGCTGTTGTTTGTCTAGAAAATAATGGCTTGAAGACTAACTGGCTCTCCCTTACTTGACTGCCTGACCTATTCACAAAACACGTTAGAAAGGATCATCGGAGGAATTCCGGTGGAATCCTCGCCGATACTTAAGTCAGTTAAGCATTTTATAAGAGAAGCAATAAAGGAGTGTATAGAATGTGATACGTTTACTTCTCTAGGTTGAGATATTTATAACCCAATTTTTCTTAAGGGCCCTTCCGAGATCCCAGAAATAGGTTCGCAAATCTCGGACCGTTATTCAGACGACCCGAACAGGTTATCTCTTTTGGACGACAAGAGCTCCTCGAGTCTAGCCACAAACTTATACGCATTCCCGACCTGATCACGATAAAACCTTATCCAGGATTTGAGATCAGGTCAGGGCAAGCCTTCCTGAACTATTTACATAAATTCAGCTCAATCTATCATTTTCTGATCCTTTCCTCTTCACAGCGCAAAGCAAAGGTTTAGCTCACCCTAACTTGCCTTGCCTGAGCTGTCTCGAGGCTTGGCATCCCTTAAGGTTGGGTAAGATCAGGTCATACCTATCAGTCCCCTTCCCGAATGGTTGGGGTGAGCAGTGAAGCCTCAGTTTCCACCTAACCAATTAGTATTCACATCACGTCTCTTCGTACATTGTTCATATACACGCATTAAATGCGCATATCCCGCCAAATCCTTTTTATCCAAAAAATCCTTTTCAAAACACATCTTTCCCCATATCTGTGGTTCATTAGTTCCCCTTTGCTGTCTTGCACTCTTCTCCGTTAAGAGCTTTTTCTCTGTTTTCTTCTCCGATCCGAGTTTTTTCCTCTCACCTCAAACCAGGTACTCTCTCTCTCCCTACAGACTCTTAATTATGTCTTCTTCTTCTTCTTCTTCTTCTTCTTCTTCTTCTTCTTCTTCTTCTTCTTCTTCTTCTTCTTCTTCTTCTTCTTCTTCTTCTTCTTCTTCCTCACTCCACCTGTCAACGTCTTCCTCTGCGACATTATCCTTAACTTTCTTCGAGGAACAGAATTCCCCCTTCCAGAGCGGCAGCCCTGACAATATTATTTCCACCATTAGAGAGTGAAATTCCAGATCTCTGACAAATATTCCCTGGTGAATCCTGACGCTGGTGAAAGGGCGTCCCGGCCACCATCTGATCACCTGGATTTTTTCGCTGACCAACTCCAAGCCGGGCTACACCTTCCCCCTTACCCCTTTATCCTGTTTGTGTCTCGAATGTACCGGATTCTGGTACATCAATTTGTACCCAATGCCTTTAGGCTAATCGTAGGGTTTAACCTTGTGGCATGATTCTCTGGGCTTATTCTTACAACCCAGTGGTTTTATTCTTTATTTCAAGCAGAAAGTTCAACTTTTGGTTTCTTTTACTTGTCTGCCCGTGCCGGCATCCAATTTTTGATAAGTAACCCCTCTTCCAATAAGTCCTGGAGGAAGAATTCTTTCTTCGTTCATTGCTCAGGTGACTGGGGTTTCTCCCCAATATCTATCCATGCCCTTCCAGCTCAAGCCCACCTGACCAGAGGGAAACAATCTCCTGCCCTGCAAATGACTATCCACGCCCTTAACAAAAACATTTTCCATCTATCTCAACTCCTCAGCCATACCGTCCTGACCTTCTTCACCTCCACCGAGGAGACTAGTCCTCTTGCTCCTGAGATCGGTACACAGAATGAGCTATTCGACTCTTCCCTTTTTACCTATGTCATTCGTATTTAATGAAGACTTATTATTACCTTTGTATTTCCGTTATCATGCATCTCTTGTTTCTCCTCTCTTGCAGTCACCATCCCGGTTAGTGGCGCACCAGAAAAAGTCTGCTCCTTCTGCCGAAAAGAGCCTACCAAAGGAGCCGGTAAGGCCAGACGTTGACCTCACGGTCCACTCCAATTTGGGGGATGAGCAAATGCTCGTTTCCCAAGAACGTGCTAGATCTTGTAAAGGGGATGCCATCTCGAGGTCTAAGGTAACGAGCCCCAATCTGAATCTATTTAGTACGTCGGTCTTGGACTGCTCCGGTGAAGTTGCAATTTGGTTCATCCAAGGACAGTGCCCTTCCTCTGATCGTCACACCATGGAGAAGTGGTCGGACTCCGAATTGATCAAATCCCTCTGTCAGGACAAAGCAAGGGTAATCGACTTCCCTCCTCTCCGTTTCTCCTCTCTCTCTCTCTCTTTTTACCTTTAGTTGCTCTGTCGGAATACCAGGATGACGTCAAAGTGACTGTCCTGGTGGCTCGGGCTCAAAGCTCCCTTATGAATGCTGATCTTGCCCAGGCTCATATAGCTCTGAAGGAGAGAGAGAAAAGGCTTGTGGGCCTATGCAAGGAGAAGGATGTAGAGATGAAGGAGATGCGAGCTGAGATGAAGGAGATACGAGCTGAATTGAAGAGAGCTCAGGAAAGACAGGAGAGAGCATGAGCTAAAGTGCAACAATGAGTTAAAGAGGCCCGAACTGAGGGTCGGTCTGAGGGAAGAATTGAGCTCCTCAATTCAGAAGAGGGGATGAGGCTTGTTCAAACGACAAAGGAGATAACTTTGGGAACTCCTTGTCCCAGAGGCCATGGATTACTATCACTTTGGTCTGGACTCATATGAGAAATGGTCCAAGGAGAACCCCTCCACCCCCTTTGATCACGACGTGCCTCTTGCAGATCCTCTTGAGCCCACCGGCCTTACCTTCATTTCGGAGGAGGATCGTCTCCAATATCTCGGAGCTCCAGAGTTCTCCGGGCACGTATTCTAGGTTATCCATGATCCTGATCATAGCTCTTCTCCCCTACCAGATCAATCGATTACCCTTGCTCTCCCAGCGACAACCTCCTCCTTGACCTTTGCTGATCTGGGCGAGCTACAGGGCGGGTCCCAATTTGAGAGCACTTCTAGGGAGAAAAGCTTGGGGAGGTCTCCAGAGTGGCTGAGCAGGGAGAGGGTGAGTTGAGCACTCAGGATTATGGGGTGTAGACTGTCTGTCTTCTTTGGTTGTCTGTTTTGGCTGATTTGTTTCTATAGTTGCTTTGTACCAGACATTATTTTTACTCAATTCTTTTGTATTCTTGTTGTGTTTAGGGTTTCCGTAAGTCAAGGAAACCCAAGTACTATCCTCTGTACTATGTGTTTTTACTTTATTTATAAATACCTTTCCCCGCTTCATTAATTTATCATTATGGCTTCCGAATCTTTGATGAAGGAGATAGATATTCATTAGAAGAAAAACCTCTCCTTTTTCAATGAGAACTTCTTCATTTAAGAAGAAAATGCTAACCTTCGTGAAATTTTTTCCCAATTATGAAAACACCTGGAGAGAAAAAGACATAATAAATGCCATTTCAAGCGTGAGTGGCTCGAACTTCGGCAGTTGAATTGACAACTCCGAGAGGAGAGAGCCGAACTTCTCAGATCAGTGCGGCCTTTATCCACTGCCGTAAGCAAGGCTCAATTGGAGGTAGAGCGTGTGGACAAATATCGCCTCCGACTTCCTGAGGCCAAGTAAGAGCTGTGGCGTGTTTTTCAAATCTTAGCTGCAGACAGGAGGGTCTCATCGTCCCATCCTTAAAACTTTTGATCAAGCTTTTTCCTACGATACCTGCTCTAAATAATTCTTCCCAGGGTTGGCGCCTGGTCTTTCTTGTTTTATGTTAACCCCATGGGGTTGTACTTAGTGTTATGTTTTGAATCAATTAATGCTAAAATCTTCTTGTGGTTTTTTCTATTTGTAGAGTTTTCCTTATCCTCATTTATGCCTTGTTAACCTGTAAATTATGAACTTAGGCCTTTGAAATCGGACTTATCTGGGGTGTCTACCCTTTTGGTCAATCAAACCATTTTTGAAGCATTTGCCCTTGGCTGACCTATCGAGTCAGGTTTTTTTAGGGTGTCCACCCTTTTGGTCGATTAGACCAGTTTCTGGGGCTCTTACCCTCGACTGCCCTATAGGGTCAGGTTTCTTGGGGTATCCACCCCTTGGTCAATCGGACTAATTTATGGGGCTCTTACCCTCGACTGCCCTATCAAGTTAGGTTTCTTGGGGTATCCACCCCTTGGCCAATCAGACCAATTTTTGGGGCTTTCGCCCTTGACTGACCTATCGGGTCAGGCTTCTTGGGGTATCCACCCTTTGGTCAATCGAAACAATTACTGGGGCTTTCACCCTTGACTGACTTATTGGGTCAGGTTTCTTGAGGTATTTAGATAAATTTGATTAATCACACTCTCTTTATAAATAATCCATGCGTATTGAATTCATACACAATACATTCGCAAACTCACTACATTCCATGCTCGCGGAAGCTTAACTCCATCCATATGCTCTAGTTCATAAGATCCTACAACAAAGGTTTTGGTGACTTTATACAGTCCTTGCCATGTAGCACCCAATTTCCCCCAGGTCTTGCCCAGATCGGCTCTCTGGAGCACTAGGTCTCCCACCTGGAATTTTCACTTAACCACTGACTTGTTATAGGCTACTTTGATTCGTCCCCTCATATGCTCCATTCTTATGGAAGCTAGCTCTCTCATCTCCTCTATCAAGTCCAATGCATCCTGACTCAACAACTCATTTTGCTCTTCATCGAAAATTTTTATTATGTGGGTTTCTATCCCGATCACTGCAGGAATCACTACATCCATACCATATACCAGGCTGAACGGCATCTACCCCGTGCCCTCTTTGGGATTTGTTCGGTATGCCCATAGAATTGAGCTGAGCTCCTCCACCCATTTACCTCCTGACTTCTCTAACCACGCCTTAATACATTGCACCAAGATGCGATTGGTCACCTCAAATTGGCCATTCGCCTGGGGGTGGTACACAAATGTGAAGTGTTGTGCTATTTTCATCTTTGTGCACCAAGCTCTTATTCGGGATCCCATGAATTACGTGCCATTTTCCGATACGATTCTTCTTGGGACACCAAACCGACACACCACATTCTTCCATAAGAATAGCATAACCACTTCTTCCATGACTTTAGCTATCGCTTCAGCCTCTACCCACTTGCTGAAATGGTCTATAGCTACTATCAGGAATTTCATTTAACCCGGTGCAGTGGGGAAGGGACCGACTAGATCTATTCCCCACTTTGAGAAGGGGCATGGAGAGCTCATTGTCATGAGCTCTTCTGCTGGTCGATGCGTGAGTGGGGAATACATTTGGCATCGATCACATGTCTTGACAAAGGCTTACGCGTTCTGCCTCATCTATGTCCAGAAGCATCCTGCTCTCATCACCTTTCTCGATAAGACCCTAGTGTCCATGTGATTACCACATCATCCTTCGTGGATTTCCCTTAGAATATAGGCAACCTCCTCTAGGCTTAGTCATTGTAGGAGGGGTTGTCCAAAACCCCTCCTGAACAACTCTCCTTTGATCAGGCAAAATCGAGCTGACCTGACCCATATCTTTGCCGCTTCCATCCTATCGCTAGCAATTCCCCTCTTTCCAAGTATGCTTTGATAGGCGCGCGCAAATCCCCCTCTTCCTCTAACTCATTCACCTCGTCCTCTCCGAACTCTCGCTGCATCATTAGAAAAGTGATTACTCTTTCTCGACAATCTATTTTCCTCCCTAGGGATCTGTAGTATGTTTAAGGAGTCAATAGCTCCGGCCATCTCATGGAATTTAGCTACGTACTTTCACATAAGACCCTCTCTTGTGTCAAATTCACCTTGTATTTGCTTGCACACCAACTTGGAGTCCACTGTCGCGCTTATTCGCTCAGCCCCGAGCTCTCTTGCCATCTGTATTCCTCTTGGTAGGGCCTCATACTCCGCTTCATTATTAGACAAGCGATAATTCGTCCATACCGCAAACTCTTTGTTAACCCCCTCTGGGTCTATCAACACTATGCCTGCTCGCACCCCAAGCTCCCCACTGAGCCATCAGTGTTTATAGTCCATTCTCTATTTTCCTCGGGAGAGTTGATCATTTCTTGCATGAAATCTGCTAGCGTCTGGGCCTTGATCGTTATTCGTCCCTCAAAGTCTATATCAAATTCACTGAGCTCGATGATCCACTTCACTAACCGCCCCGAGACCTCCGATTTTCTCACTATCATTTTCAAGGGCAGGTTAATTATAACTATTATTTTGTGTGAAAGGAAATGGGGCCGGAGCTTGCGGGCAGTGCCCATCAAGGCCAGCATAGCTCATTCCACTTCAACATATCGGAGCTTAGCATCATGTAAAACTCTGCTCCCGTAATACACTGGTTTCTGTGCTCTACTCTCCTCTCTAAGCAAATTCGTACTGACTGCTTGCTTGCCAATGGACATATATAGGACTAAAGGCTCAACCACTATCGGCTTGGTGAGTAATGAAATATTTGATAAGTGCTACTTAAATCCTTGGAAGGCTTTTTGGCACTCCTCGTCCCACTGGAACCGAGCCTTCTTCCGTAGAGCTAAAAAGAATGGCAGGCTCTTCTCTGCTGATCAGAAGATGAATCTGCTCAGAGCGGCTATTCGGCCTTCCAGACATTGCATCTCTTTGTCATTCCGTGGGGCCTGCATATCTATGATGGACTTGATTTTTTCAGAGTTAGGCTCTATCCCTGTCTTTGTGACCATGTACCCCAAGAATTTTACAGCTCGTACCCCAAATACACATTTCTTAGGGTTGAGCTTCATCCGGTACTTTCTCAGGGTGTTAAAATTTTTGCTCAGGTCGTACACATATGAGTTTGCCTTAGCGCTCTTGACTAGCATATCATGTATGTATACTTCCATGTTTCTCCCGAGCTGAGCTTTAAACATCTTGTCTACCAGCCATCGGTATATGGCTCCCGCATTCTTCAGTCTAAAGGGCATGACCACATAACAGTACGTCCCTTTTGGGGTTATGAAGCTAACCCTCTTCCAGTCCTCCTTAGCCAACCTGATCTGATGGTATCCTTGAGAGGCATCCATCATACTCAGTAACTCACAACACGAGGTGGAGTCTACGAGCTAATCTATCCCCGGCAATGAACAATGATCCTTAGGACAGGCGCGATTAAGATCCTTAAAATACATGCACATTTGCCAGTTCTCCTTTAACTTTGGCACTAGCACGACATTGGAGAGACATTCCGGGAACTTTATCTCTTTTATGAGCTTTGCTTGTAATAGCTTTTCCACTTCAGCTTGAATTATTACCTTCTTTTCTGGGCCGAAGTTTTGCTTCCTTTGCTTTGTCGGCTTTGCTGTAGGATGGATATTGAGGTGATGCTCAGCTATCCTTGGATCAATACCCACTAGATCCTGAGGCAACCAAGCAAATACGTCAGCATTGCTTCTCAGGAAGGCCACCAATTCTACCAAGACTTCATGTCTCAATGTCGTCCCTACTCATAAAACTCTGCAGCTATATCCTGGGATCACTTCCATGGTCATTAAATTCTCCTCTGCCCGAGATGGTTCCTGATTAGAGTAGATTTGTCCTTATTTTTATTAGTATTTTAGTACATTTTTCTATTTGTTTTTGGTATAAGTTGGACGATTTAAGCATAATTTCGTATTTTTATAGTTCTGACTTATTTTATCGTATTTTATTCGTAATTGATGCAAATAGGTGATATTTTGTTGTTTTCACCTTACAGCTAAGTAACCGGAAGAGTTCAGCGTGTAATAGATGAAGTTCGATGTTCAAGAATAGGAGAATGAGCGGCGAAACGAGTAGAAAAAGATCGAGAGACGGAGACAGACGCTCTGTCGCGTCGACTGACGCGACCGTCGATGCTCCGTCGACACGAGCCATGATCCGTGTCAGTCGACGCAAGGCCGACGCACTGCTGACGCTATGTTCTGAAGCGTCGATTGAAGATGCATCGACCGACGCAGCATCGACGCAACTTGCTGAAGCGTCGATTGAAGACGCGTCAACCGACGTAGCGTCGACGCAACTTGCTGAAGCGTCGATCCATGACCGCGTCAGTCGACGCACCCGCCCAGCCGACACGCACGCCCAAGCAGCACCGACGCTGAGTACTAGCGCGTGTCAGTCGACGCTACGTCGACGCACCATTGACGCGACGGCCCAGAATTCGGATTTTAGGATTTCTTGTGCGCCAAGACTTGCAATTTCTATATAAACCCTCCTTATTTCGGATTTTTGGGAGGAGACACGACCGCCTAGGGTATTTTAGCTGATAATAAACATAATTCCACATCTCATAATGAGATTTGAGGATGGAGATCAAGGATCGAAGAACAACGCGTCCAAAACATCGAATTCGTGTTCGGGATTCAATCTTCGCCCAAGATCGACGTGCAACTCCGGAATAGCTGGAGCTTCTCATTGCTTTTAGTAGTTACAATAAATTTTCTAAACTCTTAGTTAATTTAGTAGTTAATTTCTTAGTTTAATTCTTAGTTAATCTCTTAGTTAATTCTAGTTTAATTAGTTTAATCATTTTATGCTTGGATATTGGATATTGGTTAATTTAGTTTACTTATGCGATTGATTTATGCTTAATTATTCATTTTTAGATTCGTATGATGCGATTGTTTGATGGTAGTTATTATATTTATGCTTAAGATTCGTTGCTATTGATTCTTAGTTCTTGAGTTCAAGTAGTTTAATTATTGCTCGTAGTTGGTAATTTAGTTAGAATAATTAGTTTAAATAGCTTTAGTTTAATTATTGCTTTAGTTATAATGATCAACTCAATTTCTTTTAAAACCCCAATTGTACATGTATTTTATTCTAGTTCGTAATTTGAGAAAAATATCGAAAAGACCGAATAGTTGTTTCCTCGAGAGATACGACTCGAGTCAAACTCATCACCCTACAAGTACCTAGTACTCTTGCGAGCAAACTGACGTGCTTTTGAATTAATTTATTAAAAACGGGGTGCACAAAAGTTTGAGTCAGTTCCTGCATCACATCATCTGTTGTGGGCCTCTTAGGCTTTCTTTCCTCCTCATCTCTCCTGATGGTTTCCACGTAAGATCGTCACGATGCATACTGATCTCCCAAAAATTCTCCGACCCCCTCTTGAGATTAGAATTTCATTTTCATATGGTACACATAATACACTGCTTGAAGTTGACTCAAAGACGGTCGTCCCATCATGGCATTATAAGAGGATGGTGCGTCTACCACCAGGAAACGTACCGACTTAGTTTTTCTGTACGGGTCTTCCCCCAATGATACTAACATATTTATCGCCCCCAATGGTCGCAGAGCTCCCCCGGCGAACCCTACTGAAGAGGTTTCCACCTTCTCTAACTCTAAGTCCAAATTTAGCTTTCTATAACAGTCATAAAATAAGATGTCCGCATAACTGCCCGTATCAACAAAGATTTCTCGTACATTATAATTAGCAATTATAGCTGTTATTACTAGAGCATCTACATTTGGTGCTAGAATGCCATCCTCATCCTCTGACCAAAGCAGATGTTTGGGCTCGGGATTAATCACCCGAACTCTTGCATTCTCCTCGAGAGATCCTTTGACATGCGTACATAACTGTTCTACGCGCGCCTTGATCTTGTGTCCAAGGCACCTCCATAATCATTTGAATCTCCCCTCGGATCACTTGAGACTGGTTCTCCCTTTTCCCTTCACTACGACTGACCTCTTGCTCATGTCTAGTCGCCTGATATCGCTCCCTCTTGTAGGAGTCAGATCTGTATCCCTCCTTCCTAGTATGCACAAACTCTTTAAGGTGACCTGCTTACACCATCCGCTCTATTTTGTCTTTTAGGTGTGTACATTGGTCCGTATCATGACCATATTCATTATGGTATCTACAAAATCGATCATATTTTTACCTTCTCGGCTTTTGGGCGTATGGTCTTGGACACTTGAAGTTAGGATGTCATTGATTAACACGTATATGTCTTGATTTTTAGTAGTATTTTAGTTTATTTTTCTTATTATTTTTGGTATAAGTTGGATAGTTTAAGCTTAATTTCGTATATTTGTACTTCCAGCTTAATTTAACGCCTTTTGATCTAGATTGATGCAAATAAGTGATTATTCGTGTTTTTTCACTTTATAGCTAAGTAACCGGAAGAGTTCAGCACGTTAGAGATGAAGTATGATGATCGAGAGGCAAAGATCGAGCTTTCCGGCGAAGAAGTAGCAAGTATTTGAAGCTACCGATTTTCTATAAGGGTTATGCTACTGGAATCATTATAGTATCGTTGAAGCTAACGGTGCACTAAGCGATGACCACTAACCGCTATCTATAACGGTTACTCTCACCGCTACCCAGAACCGTTATCGAAGAGCAGTAGTGCAAATTGATGAACTAGCGGGAGCTATCTATAACGGTCACTACAAAAAAACAGCAGTTTTCTGAGGGAGAAACCGAGGGAATTGACTTCCCTCGGAAATTTCCGAGGGAGAACCGAGGGACAGTTAAATCCCTCGGTTTTTTCCGAGGGAATGATATTCCCTCGGAATTTCCTTCGGAAATACGGGCGCCAAAATATGCCGCCATAATTTCCGAAGGACAAACCGAAGGATGACCGATGGAATAGTTTCCGAGGGAAGTCTTCCCTCGGAATACCGAGGGATCTTTACTTCCCTCGGTTTTAAACCGAGGGAAATATCATTCCCTCGGTTTTATTTTTTAATTTTTTTAAAATATTAATTAAATTTTCGAGGAAATACAATTTCCCTCGGAATCATTCCGAGGGATTATGGATTCCCTCGGAATGATTCCGAGGGAAATTGTATTCCCTCCGAAATTTAATTAATATTTTAAAAAAACCCGAAAAAATAAAAAAAAATCGGAAAAAATAATAAAAAATAGGATTTATTTATGGGACGCCGAGGCGCACCCCTCCCCGCCACGGTCGTAATTTTTTGGGTTTTATTTCTATTTTTTACTATTTTTTCGGGTTTTTTTTTTTCATTTTTCATCTAAAATCGTCAAAAATAGAAAAATAGTAAAATTGAAACTGATCCTATCATCTTAGGCACGTGGGGTGGTTTTGACCCCAAACCCGGTCAAAAAATACCAACGAGCACGTGCCTGTCCACACGTGTCGTGGGATTCGATCAACAACAAGATACGATCGATCGATGAACTCCTTCGGTTGGAAACGCGAAGCGACGTAGCGTCGTGATTTTTCCATATTGGAGGAGGGGTGCGTCTCGGCGTCGTAGAACCACGGGGTTGGGCGTCGATCTTTCCGCACGCATTTTCTAGTTTTTTTCGATTTTAGATGAGTAATGGAAAAAAAACTCGAAAAAATAGAAGAAAAATAAGTAGAAGACCCAAAAAATTACGACCGGGGCGGGGAGGGGTGCGCCTCGGCGTCCCAGAAACAAATCCTTTTTTTTTTCTAATTTTTTCTGATTTTTTCTATTTTAATTCAATTTTTTTTTTAAATTTCTGAGGGAAGTAAAAATCCCTCGGAATTCCGAGTAAAAATCCCTTGGAATTTTCAAAAAAAAAAAAATCGAATTAAATAGAAAAAGAACCGAGGGATTAATTCCCTCAATTTTCTGAGGGATGATTCCCCTCGGAAATTACCCTAATTAAATCAGCGGGCGAGCCCGCTGTTCTTCGTTTTTGAGCAGAAAGAAAGAAAAAGAAAGAAGAAGAAAGAAGAGAAAGAAGAAGAAAGAAGAGAAAGACCGCCGCCAACCTCCGTCGTCACCCTACGTCGCCCCATCCACCCTCCGTCGCCGTCACCGCCGCACAGCCCGACCGCAAGCCCACGAACCGACGAAGCCCGCGGACCTCCACAGCCCGCGCCGTTAACGTCTCCGTCGCCATCTTCCGCGCCCAGCCGGTGCCACAGCCCGCCTCCGCCAGCTTCCGCCTCTCCACAACCCGCCTTCGCGCCCGCTGCCGCTGCCGCCTTCTTCTCCGGCCACCACCGCCTTCTTCTCCAGCCATCAAAGGTAACCCCACATCCCCTTTTTTATGTTTTTGTAATTTATATAATTTTAGGGTTAGATTTAGGATTATTATTAGGGTTTAATTTGTAATTAGGGTCCAATTTAGTAATAGTTACATAATTAGGGTTCAAATTAGGAATAATCAATTAATTAGGGGCCATTTTAGTAATAACTACATAATTAGGGTGCAATTTAGTAATAATTACATAATTATGTTTCAATTTAGGAATAATCAATTAATTAAGAGTCCAATTTAGTAATAATTACATAATTAGGGTCCAATTTAGTAATAATTACATAATTAGGGTTCAWTTTAGGAATAATCAATTAATTAGAGTCCAATTTAGTAATAATTACATAATTAGGGTCCAATTTAGTAATAATTACATAATTAAGGTTCAAATTAGGAATAATCAATTAATTAGGGTCCATTTTAGTAATTATTACATAACTAGGGTGCAATTTAGTAATAATTACATAATTATATTTTAATTTAGGAATAATCAATTAATTAGAGTCCAATTTAGAAATAATCAATTAATTAGGGGTCAATTTAGTAATAAATAAGCTTGTGTAGATTCTGGAGTATACTTGTCTGTAAAGAGCGCACACAGCACCCGTACAGAGATTGTCCTCCTCAAACGCCCTCCTCATGTCTGCTCCAAACATCTATAATTCAGCAGTAGATACAGTCGATGAAGACGTCTATTTTTAGTAACCATGATAGCAAGGAGTCGGTTGATTTTGGAGCAGACTTGCTGAGGGTGGTCGAGGAAAGCGATGACCTGTATTCGAGTGCTGTGTGGCTCTTTACAGACAACGTGTCTACTTCAGAATCTACCCAGCTAGAAGCATTCTTGTATTAGAGTTTATCATTAGATTATTAGGGTTTGCTTTCAAATTTAGGGTTTATTCACCAATTATATTCTATATATATTTTTCATGCATGGGAGGCCGTGGTGATCGGCCGGGATTAAAAAAAAAAATTGTATATATATTGTTCATGCATGGGAGGCCGTGGTGATCGGCCGGGATTTAATTTTGTTTATATATATTATTGTCATTGGTGTTGTTGGTTGTATACCGTCGGATGTTGACGTGGGTTACGGCGCCGGTCGGGAGGTGTTGTCCCTCCAATAGCGGGTTTTCAATATTTTTTCTAAAAATGTGATAGGGTGTCCCGTGGTTTTATTTACGTTTTCAAGATATTTTTCAAAAATGTGACGGTGGTAATTGCTTATTTGGAACCTTGGCGAAGTGACGCGATTCATATATATCACTTATTTGAGAATTAATATCAAATAGAAAAATTTGAAAATAAGTTTCGAATTATTCCAATATGCCTTAGACCCGTTTGATATTTAGTATCAAATATAGAGTTTGATACTAAATTTCGAATTGTCCCATTTTTGGACAGTTTGAGAATGTGACTCATAGTATGGTTATCTTGTGTGTATGTTTTCTTTTTTAGTTTTGAAATTTCGGTTTCTGCATCTCTCTAATTGTTCTTGGGTGCACTGAAATATACGTGCACTACGAGAACTGGGGGGAGATGCTGCTGAAATTCTGAATCTCAGAAAATATCATATGTTAAGATAATACATACTACTAAAATGTCACGTTCTTGAATGGGATAGAAGCATTACCAATTATAACTCGAATTCCCCATTCTTCTCGTAATGCTGCCGAAATTTTACCACCTTCTTTAATTCTAGAACACGCTTAACACTAAAAAATCTTAGGATGGTAAATGACCGTAGTTGGATATACAAACGTAATATTTCCTGATTTCTAGAACACGCTTAAGACTCAAAAATCTGACAATCGTGCAATGTTAGGATGAGTTCCGATCGTAGTTGGATGTACGAGCTAATCGAAGACGGCTATTTATCCTCAAAACTCACAGATGGACTTGAGAGTTTTATTAAATTTGCGCAAGCGAATTCCGCTCACAAGGACGGATAGAGACTGAAATGTCCTTGTAATCGTAGCAGATGTGGGAATATAATCTACCTGGTCGTCGATGAGATTAAGTACCACCTGGCGAAATATGGGTTCGTGCCGAATTACTATAGATGGATTTACCACGGAGAAACCCGACTCGCCACCTCTGGACATCATCAGGATTTTCATGCTGGAGGACCCTCTTACATCCCTTCTGAAGAATCATCAAACGCGTACATTAATATGGTTCAAGATGCAGCTGGTCCCGGTTTTGACGTGGTGGCCGATATGGAAGAGTCGCCGAACGCTGAGGCTCAAAACTTTTACGACATGTTGAAAGCTGGAAATCAGCCATTGTATCCGGGGTGCGAAGCACATACTCAGTTGTCATTAGTTTCCCATCTCATGAATTTGAAATCAGAGAATCACATGTCTCAAAAGTGTTATGATCAATTAAGTTAATTAATCAAGGAGATTATACCGAAAGACAATCTCGTACCCGATAACTTCTACAACAATAAGAAGTTGTTAAGGGGTATGGGCTTACCGGTCGAGAAGATAGACTGCTGCAAGAATAATTGTATTATCTACTGGGGAGACGATTCTGATTTGACAAGTTGCAAATTCTGCAATGAACCTCGGTTTAAACCTGTTCCGCATGGAAAAACAAAACGACAGAAGGCTCGTGTCGCGTACAAGAAGATGTACTATTTTCCACTAACTCCTCGTCTGCAGAGGTTGTACGCATCTAATGCCACAGCGAAAGATATGAGATGGCATGCAGAACACGTGGTTGAAGACAATGTTATGCGCCATCCATCCGACTCAGAATCTTGGGAACATTTCAACGACACTAATACAAGCTTTGCGGCTGAAAGTCAAAACGTGAGATTGGGTCTTTGTACAGATGGTTTTCAACCATTTGGAAGCTTTGGAGCACAATACTCATCGTGGCCCATCATAGTCACACCCTAAACTTGCCTCCTTGGATGTGCATGAAAGAACAGTTCATGTTCCTGAGCGTTCTTGTACCAGGGCCAAAGAATCCAAAAGACAAACTTGATGTGTTTCTACAACCCCTAATCAATGAATTGAATCAGTTGTGGACGGTTGGGGCTCCCTCGTATGATATATATAAGAAATAAAATTTTTTATTGCGAGCAGCCCTTATGTGGACAATCAGCGATTTCCCTGCGTATTCTATGTTGTCCGGATGGATTACGGCCGGTCAAAAAGCTTGTCCTTACTGTATGGAACAGTCGGACGCCTTCACTCTTAAGTGCAGTGGGAAGCAATCGTGGTTCGACAATCACCGAAAATTCCTTGAGCATGATCACCGTTTTCGAAAAGATAAATGACGATTTAGAAAAGAAGATCTGTCGAGACTCCACCGATAGAAGTGCGCTCAGGGATAGAAATTTTGGCAGATATAGAAAGATTGGGACTTCTGAAAGTCACTGAACTGGATGCAGCACGAGTTAACGCGCAAATATCCCGAACGTCTGGTTGGAGAAAATGAATCATTTTCTGGGATCTGCCATATTCGAGGACAAATCTCATTCGTCACAATTTAGATGTTATGCACATCGAAAAGAATGTGTTTGACAATGTTTTCAATACGGTGATGAATATCAAAGGGAAGACCAAGGACACGCGTAAATCTAGGGAAGAGTTGAATGAGTATTGTAATCGCCTAGAGTTTGCGCCAGATGGGTCAGGAAAGTGTCCTAAATCCTGTTACACACTTGAAAAGCCGTCGAAAGCTGCCATTTGTGATTGGGTGAAATCTCTTCGATTTCCAGATGGGTACGCATCAAATTTGGGGCGTTGCGTCGACAAGAAGGCATCTCGTCTGGTCGGGATGAAGAATCATGATTGTCATGTATTCATGCAGAGGTTGATACCAATAGCCTTTCGTGAACTGCTTCCTCCYAACGTGTGGAAGGCTCTAACCGAATTGAGTTTGTTTTTTTAAAGATCTCACATCAACAGTCATTCGCACCAAAGATATGAGTCGACTTGAGCGTGACATTCCGTTAATATTGTGCTAAATGGAACTGATCTTCCCTCCAAGTTTTTTTGACTCGATGGAGCATCTGCCCATTCATCTTGCGTATGAAGCTAGAAATGCTGGCCCAGTAGAGTATAGATGGATGTACCCGTTCGAGAGGTATCTTTGCAAACTAAAGAACATCGTGAAAAATAAGTCGAGTGTTGAAGGGTCGATAGCAAACGCATATCTGGTCGACGAGGCTTCAAATTTTAGTTCGTACTTTGAAGATCACGTTTCAACTAAAAGAACAAATATGCCTAGAAATGACGACGGTCAGAATTGTGTCGATGACGGTGATGAAATTCCTTCGGTGTTTACAAAATGTGGAGAGACGTTTGGTACAAAGGGAAAAAGATTTATAAGCGAAAAAGAATACAACGCCGCAAGGATCTACGTGTTGCTAAATTGTGTGG